>CAKOAT010390822.1:0-11251 GCA_932364175.1 Eruca vesicaria subsp. sativa
CTGTTCAGCTTGTTGACTGAGTCCATTAGGGTTTTTAAGAACCCTATAAATTAGTACATTTTAGAACCTAATGATGGGATTATCTTCTTTTCTCCCTAAGAACACATTGAAACCTTGAAGAAAGATTGAATCTTTAGTTTCTTTTCTTCTTATTTCTTTGTGATTGTTTGATTAAACTTGCTTCTCAACATGATTTCTCTTAAATCAACCATGGATTTAAGATTAATCATGAAGATTAGTGAGTAGACTCCTTTTGGATTCATGGGCTAGGATGATTAAGGGTGATTAGAGAAGATCTAGGATGTTTAATGTTAGATTTACTTGTTTTCTTGCTTGTTGAGGGTTCTTAATGCCATTTTAGTATTGATCATACTAAAATAGATCTCTAGGCATTTCATGCCCACAAGGTGTATGATGAAATGCATGGACCAACTCTTCAATGCTTTTAACTTTATTTACCTAAGAGATTAGTTGCTAAAGAAGTTAAGATTGCTATTAGACTTGTTCTCCATGTTTACTTTAGTAACATTCAACCTAAGAGATTAGATGCTTGAGTTGCTATAGTAAAAGAACATTCATCTAGAGATAGAGCTTGTTTAGGATTGTGTCTAGGCATAAGGAAAGTGTATGATTTCTAGCTTGCCATCTTTAGATTGGATCTACATCACCCACAATCAAATTTCTAGTCCCATGAATCCTCTTGCTTCATTTTGAGAAAGAAAGATCATCCCTTTATTGCACTTTAGTAGTATTCTAGTTCAATATCATCTCACTAATTGGTTGCACTTAGATTGTGCATGGTCTTGCATTCCCTTTGCATTAGGATCACTTAGAACTGGTTCGACATCTCTTATACTACATCATTTGATTAGGAGCCCTCAAAACTCTTAACATCACTAAACGCTCAACTTCAGACCCACACTCTTTAATCATCCCATCGATCAACAAAACAAACTAGAAAAGCCAAGATAGACGGTCATATACGAATCAAAAATTATAGTCATTTTAAATGTATGCTCGCGAACCTATACCTTGGCATGGTGTTGCGACATTGAAACCGAGCTTGGCGCCTTGCTTGACGAAGCTTCAATCTCCGGACCCTTTGCGCCTCTCTTTCTCTTGGGAGCATCGGGGTTCGGGCAAGGTCTCTTACGACCTTTGGCTAGAGCAGGCAGCGTTGCGCTAAGCGCCGGAAGTCCTAGAACAATCTCTCTCTTGGCCGGAAGAGGAGGCCTCAAAGTCGTAACCGGTTCAACCACGATGGGAGCCGCAATTGGTTCAACCACGGTAGGAGCTGCAACCGGTTCAACCATGGTGGGAGCCGCAATCGGTTCGACCACAGTGGGAGCCACAACTGGTCCGACCTCGGCAGAAACCGCTACATTTTCGACTACAGCAAGGGGCGGAACAGCAGAGGAGCCCGAGGGTTCGATATCGACATCCGTCGAGGATTTCACCACCGGATACGCCTTTTCGTCCAAAATAGCCTTAACCTCTTTCGAAAGAACGGACGGGTCTACCGGGGGTACGCAACTCGGCACCATGTTCTCCTCAGCATCGCTGCGGTCCATCTCCTCCTGAAACAAGAGGAACTCGGAAATGCGAGCCTCCTGCGAATGCGTCATGGGATTGTCGCTAGATGGGACCTCATGGTTGTGTTGATCACCTTGGGAGGAAGACATCTTGATGGTTTTCTAGAGGGAAGTTGGAGAGAAATTTGAGAGATAGACGATATGAGGAGTAATGATCCAATACTTGAAGAAACGAAGAGCTCATCTCTCGTAATGAGACAAATCGCAGCCGTGGATTTCGATTAAAACAACTTCAGCCGCCCGCAAAAACTTTCTCCGAAATTTGCGAGCTGGGGGGCTAACTATTGATGTCAAAAACCGTAATCTCGAAATCAACGGATACGATAACTTCTGTAAAGATAAAATCAAATCTTTCCACGGAATACAGAAATGCGTTCTATAAAACTCGCGAAATCGTTTTATAATACTCGATAAACCATTTTATAAAACGCGATAAATCGTTTTTTAAAACTCGAGAAATCGTTTTATAAAAGAAGTTTCCGAACAAAGGAAATCAGCGGAAGGATTTCAAAATTGTTATCTCGGAAGAACGAAACGAACGTCGATTACACGATCATCCGAGTTAAGCACAAAACCGCAAAAAACCGCATCAGCCGTAAATCTCAAGCTGGTTCAGCCGAACTAGCTGTCTTACGGCGATCTAAGCGGCCTCGAACTAGCTCGCCGTACGGCGAGTTAGTCACCTCATGACTAGCTCGCCGTACGCCGAGCTAGCCTCGTCCCAAGTAGCTCGCCATACGGCGAGCTAGAAGCTTCCCGGGTAGCTCGCCGTACGGCAAGCTGAACCGGATTGGTTTGGTTCATCGTACGTCGAGCCGACCATCCCGAGCCTTGATATCCCACGTCCTGGATTCAAGGCATACGTCCCTCGACACGATCATGTTCCAAACAACGGTCGAAATGTCTCCCGTTTCGTCTCGATCCGTCCTATCGTTCGAGTTTTACGATAAAAACCGTAAAACTTTGTTTTTACGAAAAGAACTCGAGGGAATCTTATAAAACGGAAACGGTTAAACAAAACACCAAACATTGCCTTAACTATACGATTTATTCAAGATTTTTTTTGTTATAAATCGTAAAAACGCATTTTTTTATAAAAACGTCAACTGAATCGTAAAAAAGGCAATGATTAACCGAAGAACGAACGTAGCAAAACTTTACGACTAACTTGAGTAATTTACGAAAAACGGCATCGGATCAGAAAACGATCTCGTATAAAGTCAAAAAATGGATTTATCGCAAAACGGATTTATCGGAAAACGGCTTGGAAGGTCCTAAAAACGCGATAAAAGCCCATCTCGTGATCTTAACGAAATCTAACCCAAAGATACGATAACGTTTTAACGATTTACCCGAAGAAAAAAGATAAATGTCAAGTTTGAAGAGAAATAGAAGATTTCTGCGGAACAAAAAGAAAGATAGACATAAAAGGAAGATTCTCGATAAACTCAAATCTGGGTGAAATGGAAGGACCAAACCACCAAGGAAAGGAGTATATAAACAAGAGACATAGGGCAGAAGCAGAGGAAAAAAATCAGACCTAGAGAGGCGGCTGTTAGCTTAGGAAATTAGGACTTACGCGTTTAGACTAGGAAGCCGGATCCTTAGGACGTTTCGATGTCTAAGCTCCGCGATTCTCTTTGTAACAGTCGTCAATCTTTTATTCAATAAAATCTCTCACGCAAATTCTTTATTCATTCTCTGTTCTTCGTTATTGTTATTCATCCATATTTTGTTAACTCTGTTCGTTTTAGTGATTTCCGTAGAGATCCAGGACCTCGGGAAAATTAGGGTTTTCCCTAAGTTTCCATATTTGACGGAAAATCGACGGTGTAAATTTCGGTTCCCACAAAAACCCTCTCAACACCACGCAACATCTTCGAGCCTACAAACGTTTCGAACAAGAAACGCGGCATACGAAATAAAAATCAATCTTTGTCATTGCGACACGTCGCAGATGCCTAAAGAACAGTTTTTCGACACAAATACCTTCCTCGATAAAATCACTTTCTTGGAAGACCCAACAGTCCATCCGCGACTATAAAACATTCAAAACTTCGTAACATATATATCCTTCGCGAAGGCCCAAACAACGCTAGCATCTAAAAGTTTGTTGCTGATCACAACAAACTCGCAACAGCCCTAAACAAACTTAATTATCTCGTAGAGATAGCTCTTGAACACCCGACACAAGGGTAATAGCGCTATAAAAGAAATCCAAACTTTTGGTCAGCACTTCCGGGCAACTTAGAAATTGTTCCCGGTGAGATGCTCGGTTTCAACCAGACGAATCGTATAAGCCGAGAACTTATCGCGGATTCTAAATCGGTATGGAATCAGGTTAAAATCACAACAGGCAAAAGGAAATCCAACTAGTCATTGTGTAGCCTCAATCTGAAAGTAAACCTAGGTCTTGCCCTAAACCCAACACATTGGTCTCTAACATCTCAAGGCATGAATCGAGATCCTAAAGGCATGTCTCTTCGTCTATATCTAAACGATCACACGATTTACTAAACATCCTAAAACGAGCAAACAAATAAGGCGATCCACAAAGGAAAAGGAATGCGAGACGACAACTCGCGGACCTCCCTCAATATCAACTCATATTCTTCCCTCTACATTCATACGAATAAAAACTCACTCTTAAAAACTGATTTATAATAAAGCTGCAAAAGCGGCAAGGACTCAGAGCAGCACACGGCCAGTCCGAAAACTATAACGGCCAAACTCGGCCATAGCAAACAGCCCACGAGGCAAGTCTAAAGGCCGGAAAAGGTCCAATACACATAACCAGACCGTAAAGGTCTTGCTAGGAAACATGTCATACAAACCTTAACTCTAAAACGAACTACGAAAGGCTTGATCCCATTAATAAGGTATGTAGGCAGCCTATACAAGGCGCATCACTAATCTAAAACGCCTTCCGTTCCTGGGAGAGTGGAAAGATCACTTTCAACGGAACTTTCCAACCATTAATTCCGCCTAACTTACCAAAAACGGGCTAACCACTCGCAAGAACCTCGCGCTAGAAGCTCAAGGTTCTAGCGAGCTAGGGGGCTAACTGTTAGTGTCAAAATCGGTCATGAATGAATCAATGGCTAAAAGTCTCCGCAAATATAAAATTACATTTTATAAAACACGAGAAGTCGTTTTATAAAATTCTAAGGACATTCCGAACAAAGAAAATCTGCGGAAAACTTGGAAATCATCATCTCGGAAGAACAAATGAAACAATTACTGATTACACGATTGCCCAAGTTAAGCACAAAACCATGAAAAACCGCATCCGTCATAAACCGCGAGTAGGTTTGACCGAACCAAGTTCATTGTACAACGAGCAGAACAACCCGGTTCAGTTCGCCGTACGGCGAGCTAGGTGGCATCAAGCCAGCTCGCCGTATGTTGGGGTCAAAATCGGTACGACGGAATTTATAGCCAAAACTCCCCGGGAAAAAAAAAACAGTTTTATAAAACCCGAGGAATAGTTTTATAAAGCTCAACGTCATTTATAAAACTCGCAGACCGTTTTATAAAACTCAAAAGATCGTTTTATAAAACTCGAAGAACGTTTTATAAAACTCGAGAAATCGTTTTATAAAACTCGAGAAATCGTTTTATAAAACTCGAGAATCGTTTTATAAAACTCGAAAATCGTTTTATAAAACACGAGAAATCGTTTTATAAAACTCGAGAAATCGTTTTATAAAACTCGAAGATCGTTTTATAAAACTCGACGATCGTTTTATAAAACTCGAAGATTGTTTTATAAAACTCAAGAATCGTTTTATAAAACTCGAAGATCATTTTATAAAACTCGAAGATCGTTTTATAAAACTCGAAGATCGTTTTATAAAACTCGAGAAATCGTTTTATAAAACTCGAGAAATCGTTTTATAAAACTCGAGAAATAGTTTTATAAAACTCAAAGATCGTTTTATAAAACTCGAAGATCGTTTTATAAAACTCAAAGATCGTTTTATAAAACTCGAAGATCGTTTTATAAAACTCGAAGATCGTTTTATAAAACTCAAAGATCATTTTATAAAACTCGAAGATCGTTTTATAAAACTAGATAAATCGTTTTATAAAACTCGAAAATCGTTTTATAAAACACGAAGATTGTTTTATAAAACTCGAAGATCGTTTTATAAAACTCAAAGATCGTTTTATAAAACTCGAAGATCGTTTTATAAAACTCGAAGGTCGTTTTATGAAATCCGAAGATCGTTTTATAAAACTCGAGTATCGTTTTACGAAACCGCAAAAAACCGAAAAAGCCGTAAAACGCGAACTAGTCGCAACTAGTTCGCCCATCGGCGAACTAAGCCCGCCCGGCTTAGTTCGCCGATGGGCGAACTAAGAAGCACTCTCTAGTTCGCCCATCGGCGAACTAAGAGGCACTCTCTAGTTCGCCCATCGGCGAACTAAGCCGGCCCGGTTTAGTTCGCCGATGGGCGAACTAGGACAAGCTCGACTAGTTCGGCCATCGGCGAACTAAGCCGGACCGGCTTAGTTTGCCGATGGGCGAACTAGAGACTTCCCGGACACTCCACGTCTCGATTTCCCGCATTCCCGACTCGAAACTTACGTCTTTCGACAAGGTCGCATTCTAAACCACGGCCGAAATATCTCCCGTTCCATCTCGATCCGACATACCGTTCGAGTTTTACGATAAAAGCCGTAAAACTTCGTTTTCCCGGAAAGAACTCGAGGAAATCGTATAAAACGGCAACGGTTAAACGAAACACCGAACATTGCTTAAACTATACGATTTATTCGAGATTTCTCGTTGAAATCATAAAAAAACGCGCTTTTAATAAAAAAACGCCTAGTAAGTCGTAAAAAACGTGTTTTTAATAAAAACTCGAGTAAATCGTAAAACTTTGCGATTAACTCTAGAAATTTATTAAAAACGACGTCAGATCAGGAAACGATCCCGTAAAAAGTCGGAAAATGGTTTTTATCGCAAAACGGCCCGGAAGGACCTAAAACGCGATAAAAACCCATCTCGCGATTTCAACGGAATCTANAAAATAAAAGTCAAGTTTAAAGACAAAAGGAAGGTTTGAAGAGAAATAGAAGATTTCCGCGGAAGAAAAGGAAGGATCGAGAAGAATGGAAAATTCCCGATTTAGTCAAATCTGGGAGAAATGGAAAAATCGAATAGCCAAGGCGAGGAGTATATAAATAGGAGGTCTAGGGCAGAAGCAGCAAAGAACGAAATTCAGAGCTCTCACCACCAAAACTAGCATTTAGGAATATTTCCGTTTTTCTGTTAGCGAGCTGCGTCTCAATTAGGGTTTTCGTTCTTAAGCTTTTCGGCTACTCTTTTGTACCAGTTCTACGCAGATTCGGAATAAGAACTTCTTTGCTCTCTATTTCGTTTATTTTCATTCAAATTCTAAGTTATCGTTTTCTTAATCTTCGTTGTGCGGTTCTCGCAGATAGCCGGTTCCTCTGGAAACGATTATTTGACAGTAGGTGGAAATCAACACTCACATTTTGGCGCTAGAAGGAGGGGGGGTCGGATCTATCTTACACCATAGCCGCAACATGTCCAACGAAGAAACGATGGCTTGTGGCACTCGCAAGGAACGCGACAACGTTGAAACACCACTACCAAAAGACGCGCCTGCGGCCAACGCTACGAACGCAAACGCCGAGACCGTCGAAAAGATGCTTTCCGAGTTTAACAAAAAATCGGAAGAGTAAGAAAAGCTCATTGGTTCGCTCGCAAAACGGCTTGAAACCCTGACTGCGAGAACCAAAGCGATTCGCCCCCGCGGGACTACCAAAATCCGCGGAAGGAGACTCGATTTCGGCGCTCCTACAGATCGTCCCAGAATCGATCAGGGAAACGTACCGGAAAAAGATTCCGGAAAAGAAAACCCTGACGCGACACTGAACGAATCGGAAAAATCTCCTATTCGCGAACAGGACACCGAAGGCGACGGCATCGAAAGGGTCAACCTGGAAACGAGCAACCAGGCCGACTCGACAGACGAAGACGCCGACGTCCATCCTAGGAGAAGAAAAACTCGCAGTCCTCAACCGGAGTCGTCTCCCGAACGTTCCTTTACTGGAGAAGAAGGGGAACTCGACTTCGCGCGATACGCAAAAACCGCCGAGGAGCGTTCTCCGGTCACTCGCAGCAAACGCCGACAAGGTCGGAAAACTGCTGGCAATCAGACCGAGATTCGTGATCTCCGCGAATACATCACCAAAACGGCCGCAGCGGTAAAAGCGGTGAAATCTCAGATTAACCACGCTACCAGCGCCGCACCCGAGATCGATCGGCTACTGTACGAGTCTCGGAAAACGCCTTTCATGGACCGTATCACCGAGATCAAACTGCCTGATCCCGGAAAGCTTAAGGTGCCAACTTACGACGGGACGTCCGATCCCAAAGCGCACCTGCAAGCGTTCAAGATCACCATGGGACGAGCCAAGCTCAAGGACCACGAAAAAGACGCAGGCTACTGCCGCCTCTTCGTCGAAAACCTAGAAGGAGCTGCGCTCGAATGGTTCGCCAAACTTAGGCGAAACTCGATCGGAAGTTTCCGTTGACTGGCTTAGGAGTTCCTGAAACAGTACTCGATGTTCATTAACCCGGCCGACGCCGATCTTTGGAGCTTGGTGCACGAGGAGGACGAATCTCTCCGCGATTTCATGAGCAGATTCAAACTAGTCATTGCTAGGGTTAGCGGGATAAGCGACAAAGCCGCCATCGACGCGTTAAGGAAATCGCTCTGGTATAAATCGAAGTTCCGCAAATGGATAACTCTCGAGAAACCGCGGACGATCCAGAATGCGCTCCATAAGGCCACCGACTTCATTACCATCAAAGAGGAAACTAAAATCCTGTCCGAGAAGCATAAGCCTACGAAAACATCCACGAAGGATAACGCGTCTGAGCAGAAGCAGAAAAAGAAAAGCTCTCGTAACGACAAATTCGTCCATCACGAGGGACAGGATCTCCGAGGGGCGCATAACTACGCTATCAACTCTGGTTCGGAGCAAGGGCGAACTACGGGTAACACGTGGACGAGAAATTCGAATTACGACGAGAATTCTTTCTGCGACCTCCACCAAACCCATGGTCATTCCACCGTGAACTGCAAAGTTCTCGGCGCCAGACTGGCCGCAAAGTTAGTCGCGGGAGAACTTTCCAAGATATCTAGTGTCAAGGATCTTATCCGCGATTCGGACCGCGTCCCGAAGAATGACAAAAACGCGCAAACTCCGCCTCAGGGAAATCAGTCAGGCGAAAAACGCGGACGAAGAGTAGACGAGAAGGGTAACGATGCTAACCGTCGAAAAATCAACATGATCATCGGCGAATCGCCATACTTCAACGACACCTTCTCGTCAATAAAATCCTACCAACGTAAAGCCGAAACGGGCTCGAGTTGGAAGGTGCCGATGGACGATTCTCCGACAGGAGTAATCTCTTTCAACAATGCTGAAACCGGCGGAATCGACCAACCGCATGCCGATCCCCTTGTCGTCGATTTGGTGATAAGCGATCTAGAGGTTGCTCGAATCCTGGTTGATACCGGAAGCACGGTCAACGTCATCTTCCGCAACACGCTAGCACGAATGGGGATCGACCTCTCGGAAGTCGAACCAATTCCAAAACCACTGACTAGTTTCTCCGGCGAAACGTCAATGACCCTGGGATCAATCCGACTACCGGTCGTTGCGAAAGAAGTGACGAAAATCGTTAACTTCGCGGTAGTTGATTTCCAAGCTATCTACAACGTTATTATGGGCACGCCTTAGATAAATTCCATGAGGGCGGTTCTGTCCACGTATCACTTAGGCATCAAATTCCCGACGCCTACGAGAGTCGCAGTAATTTGAGGATGCCAAAGACAATCGCGATCTTGCTTCCTGGCCGAACATAAGCTGAGGCAATTGGCGGTCGCGATCGTGAAACCAAAACGGGCAAAGGTCACGCCACCGCCCGCAGACGACGACCCGAAGCAAGCAACGGCCGAGAAACCAGAAGTTTCCGCACCCATCGCTTCCACCCAACCGGAGGAGACAACCCCGGACAAAGACATCGATCCCGCGACTGAAGTGATCGAGAAGTCAACGACAGCCGAGTAAGCATACTCGCGCAAACAATCAGAACTACGAGATGGCTTGATTTCCGAAAGGAATACGTAGGAAGCTCGCCTAAAGACAAGTTCAGCTATCCCCCCTTCCAAAGCGGGGGGGGGGGGGGGAGTGGGTGAGTATACGAGTATTCGTATACTCCCGAAAATTATCGCAAAATTTCTTTTAGCTTTGTAATCGAAAAATTTTCGAAATTTTTAATAAAGACAAAGTTAAAATATCTCTGCTACCATCGAAAAACGCATATCCGGAAAATCGTTTCCGCAGTTACAACTACTTAATCGTTTTTATAAAAACTCGCATATCAAAATATTTTCGGAAAGAATGGGTGAGACGTCGCCTAAATTCTCGAAGAAAAATATTCCCCCAAAGTCCGTCCGCGACTATAAAAACACAAACGCTCGGCGATTGGCCCCGTCGAGCACGCTAGCCGTCCTAAACAAACGCACCGACCTATCGGTCCGCATACATCCGACGAGGATAAAATAGCGCGCTATAAAAGAAATCCAAATTTTTGGTCAGCACTTCCGGGCAATTGTTCCCGGTGAGATGCTCGGTTCCAACAAGACGAATCGTATAAGCCGAGAACCTATCGCGGATTCTAAATCGGTATGGAACCAGGTTAAAATCGCAACGGGCCAAACGAAAGCCGATTAGTCATCGCACAACCCCAATCCGAAAGTAAACCTAGGTCTTGCCCTAAACCCAGCACACTGGTCGCTAACGTTTCAAGGCATGAATCGAGATCCTAAAGGCATGTCTCTTCGCCCACATCTAAACACTCGCGAAAATCGAAATCTCCCGAGTTAACGAATCGGACGATTTACACCGAAGAGTTAGGTACGAGATGACAACTCGTATTCTTTCCTCTACATCTAACATAAAAAAGAAACGAATTTCATACTTGGAAAATATTTTCTTATTGAAAAATCCGAGTACACACCGCCCAGTGGTAGGGATTCAAAGCCACCAACGGCCAGTCCCGGAAAAACAACGACAAAATCGAAAAAACTAAGAACATCACACGTAAAAGTCATCAAACGCAGGCTGATCAACTTCACCATCTACATCCGAAATCCCAGGACCGACTTCAACCGAATCCGGCGACACCACGACGGGATTCCATTGATCCCACATGCGCCCCTTAAGGTCGAAAAATTCGGACTCCATATATTTTTCCCGATTAAAATCTTCCCATCACACTTGGGATTCCTTAGCAAACGAATACCCTTCATTCTGAGTCAGGGATAACCCATGAACGATCCCGCGACATTCGCGATAATCACCATGCACCCGTTGAACAGCTTCCGCATCCGAATAACCGGTTGCAAATCGTTCACGACGAACCTTCATCTCCTCGGCAACCTCTCGTTTGCCCGCACGGCGAGCACGACGAATCCTTTGGTCAGAAAGCTCCTTAGCACGACGAGACCTGGTTGCGCACTCATCCCTCACGCGAGCAACCTCCCTCGCGACCATTTCTTCGGCTTGGTTGGCCTCGACCTCTGCCCGAAGACGAGCAACTTCCTTTTCGG
>CAKOAT010390933.1:0-11239 GCA_932364175.1 Eruca vesicaria subsp. sativa
TATAATAAAATCTTAACAACCATATTTAATTTCCATTTTCATTCTCTTAATACATAAGAACATCTTAAAACTAACAATACATTTATATAAACATTTAAATATATGTTCAACGTTAAAAATATATATTCATAAAATAAATAACATATGTATATAAAATTGAAAGTAATACCCGCGCGGTTGCGCGGGTAAAGATCTAGTAGATATTAAAAAGAAGGGAACTCAATCTCGGCTCCACATTTTCCATGGGGGAAAACCGGGCATTCAATTAAACCGGAAGCAGACCGGTCAACACATAAATAAACTTGGTACAATTGGCTATTCCCAGACCCATCTCTGTTACACTCAATCCAAGGAGTGAAACCCGTTGACTCTTTGATCGATTCTTTAATGCTCTCTAAACTGTATGAATTTCCATCCGGATTAATCCCTACATGTAATAAACCAGTAATTACATCATTAGAATCAAACCGGTATGAACCGATTTAACATATAAAGAGTGAAGTAAATTAAACCGTACCGGCTTTAGTTAGAGCTCCAAGAAGATCGGTTTCTTGTTTAAGTTTAAGAGAGGTTTGGAAATACTCATGTTGGTCAATAACCGATTCGGAGCAAGTACCGTGCTTCTCCCATTCGTGTTCCCAAAAAGCCTCTCCTGAACCGCTCGGACAAGCCAGTGTAGGCCAGTTCTGCTTCATTGAGCTGATCAGATCAGATATCTGTACCACACAAAACCAAAAACAAATCGGTTATGTTTTTATTTTGAGAATATAACCGGTTTTATCTATTTCTGAACCGGGTTACTCAAACCAACAGCAAAATGCATTTTATTACCGTTGATGAATCGAATGGCTTAGTGGCGTCACAGTTAGATGGATAAGTTCCATCTTCGTAGTTAGGCCAAAGACCATGAATACCAAAATCAGCAGCTGGTTTACCTGAAGTTGGATAACAACAACTTTTCTGTGTATCACAGTATGATCCTGGCCACTTTAAAATTCATACATAATATACAAATGTTAGTAGAATATAATATGTATGTGTTGAACATTAATATAAACATTTTTATAGGATAATAAACAGTTTAGTTACTTGTTGGACGAAGTAGAAGAAATCAAAATCTTTAGAGGAAGAAGCAGCAAAGATCGAAGGTAGGACTAGGAGAAGACTGATCAAACACAGTGATGCGTGGAGAAGCTTCATCTTCAAATGAAACAACAGATTGTTATTTTAGAAGATTGTAGTTGTCTGGAGAACTGAAGTTATAGGATTGAGATGGTGATTGTGTTTATATATATAGGGAAACCAGATCAGAGAGATGTGAACAGAGGTTTCTCTTTCACATTTCGTTTATTAGTTTAGTGGCAGATGCATCAAACGAATCTAGGAGTTTTATGGTATATTCCTTTTATATGAAGTGCATCTGTATACGTATGTTTACGAGATTTTATTTTAAACACTGAACAAGGACATGAGATTACGTGTGGTGTGGACATGGTGTGTGTGTGTGTTTTTAAAAAAATAGGAAGTCGTAACGTTCCCACTTGTTGGTTAGATAGAAGGTTCGGTTTGTATCCTCGTAACTGATCATTGATTTTTTGAAACCCAATAATATACATTTTCTATCTTATCTAAACTAATAATTTATATCTTTAACATGATTTTATGCTTTTGTAAATTTAAGAGGAGTTCCATGCGATGGTAATAGAGAGGAAAACAAGGAAGCAAGTTTAATGGGTTGAAGCAAGTTTAATGGGTGGAATCAAGTTTTCGAATTTCAATTATTGTATACTTCTGATTTTAAGTATTGTGAACGCATTATTATTTGGTAGGATGTTACTTGTTTTATACAAGCAAACAATTTATCAAAAAAATTGTCATTTTCGTCATATGAACAAGCAAACTCTATATATTCAATGTGTTAAACTTTGGTATATCTATCCACCACCAAAATTGTTAAATGAGAAAAGCGTTATGTCCTTACCTAAAATTATAAACTGATTAGCATATTTTCTGTAGAAACGAAGAAATAAGTTTGAATGAAAAGAAAAATAATATAAGTTCGTTTCAGACACGGTATACTATCGGCTCCTATGTAACAAGTGTTTTTAAAGTAGACAATTAAACTGTATGATTCCTTGTTATTATTGATGTCATGTGTTAAGTGGATGACTTTGTAGATCTCAAAGTCAACAAATATTATATTTTTAACATGATTTAATGCTTTTATAAGATGTAAGAGAAGTTCCATGCGATGATAATAGTGAGGAAAACAAGGAAGCAAGTTCTATGGGTTGAATCACGTTTCGATGATTGTATTCTTATGATTTTAAATATTGTGAACGAATTATTATTTGGTAACATGCTATATTCTTTTATATGAACATCCAATTTATCAAATAAATCGTCATTTCTTCTTATTAAGCAAACTCTATATTACTCTCTCTCTCTAGTTTCAGTTAGATCCGTATTCTAAATTTTTCACAAATATTAAAAAAGTTGTTGATATGTCTATTTTAACATTTTGTCATTATTATTGAAAAGAATAAAAATAACAAAGATATCTAAGTTAAACATTTGATCGATTAAGGGCATGATTAACTCCGATCTTTTAACCGGAGTTTTTAATTCATGATTTAATATTTTTTATTATTTTTACACTTTTGGCTAAAAGATAACTTTTATATCTCTCATTTAAGAATCAATTTTTAAATTTTATTATTTGAAATCTAAAAAAAACTAAAAACCCTCTTTTAGTCGAAGTTAAAAACTCCAGTTAAAAAATTTGGGTTAATCATGGTCTAATTCTATCATTGTTTTGCTTTTATTGCACTAATATGAGTTTCCCATATTTAAGATCTTCATATTTCATATTTAATGTGGTACATTCTACTATGAAATTTTACATTTTCTTCACTAATTGATTCACGTATATAATGTGAATTTGTTTTGAATAAAATAACTTTGGAGCCAAAAGTTTTAAAATACAACTCAAAATTTGTTTTTAGTACCAAAACTGAGTTGACTATATATGTTTGAAGTATACTAAGGATTCTAACTCAGATATTTGAGTGATGACTTTTCCTCACAATATTGAATCTCGTTTAAGTCTAACTTATGCACACTGAGATTACGTACGTGAAGTGTTTGATTATCTTCATTCATATTCATTTTTTCTTTCACCATTTTTTAAAGCAACTCATGAACCTAATTAAGAAAAAAGGTTTTATGAGAATACTAGAAAGAAAGAATTTTATAGAATACGATTAGAGCTTTTACATGGATATAATAATAATCATGTAGTCTATTTGACTTCAATTTAAACGAAGTATTACAGTGTTAAATAACATTTATTTCTGTGTATAATATTAATAGTTGTAAATTATTTTATCCTAAATTAAAATAATAATAAGTGAGGACAAAACATGTATTTTTAGACTAAATATGCATAAAAAACTGAGAAAATACATCTTTTTGAAACTTAATTGGTATACCGATCCACCTACAAACACATTAACTGACTTTTAAGATAAAAAAAAACAACAAGAATAATATGATTAATTTTATTTAAATTCAATACAATAAATTTCATAATTTTAATAGAAAATGAATATACTATTTGAAATTTGTCATTTCAAAGTTTATGAAGTACTAACAGTGAACATATTGTTATTGACTTTCCCAAAACTACACAACTGAAATGATTAGCGTATTTTCCCAAATAAAACGACTTAGTTTGAACTTTGATGAGAGAAAAATTATACTCCCGGGTCGTTGCCGACATTTTTCTAACTCCCCATATCAAAGGTGTTTTAAAAGTAGACAAGTAAACTGTATTCCTTGTTGTTATTGCTCTGATGCGTTAAGTTGATGATGACTTTGTAGACCATTAAGTCAACGGATTGTTTTCTTTCGTTACTTCTATAAACAAATAAAAAGGAAATTTTTTTTAAGCTGTATACTATTGAGAAAATAATTTAGCAAAACTAGCATCTATCCACACACAAAGAGGACAAAACTTTTATTTGAGTCTATAGGTGATATAAGTAGGGTATGACTCGATTCCCTCTATGACCCACAAACACAATTTTTATAGTTGATAATGTAGAATTGCGAAAATCCTGATTAAAAATTACAAAATACAAAGCGATATAAACGAATATATATAATATGAAAAATGTTTCAGAAATCGTTAAGGAAATAGATAAATTTGTGAAGTCAAGATTTAATTTCTTTCCTTAACTCAATAAATCATCTGTAATGTGAGATGGGTTGGAAGCGATTCTTGAATTTTAAGACATAGCCACGATGAAACTGTTTCGCTGCAGCCAAAACAGAATATGCAAACTATAATTATTACTAATACTCTCGAGATTTACTTAAGAGACGACTCGACTTTTTGCCATAACTACTTTCTAACTGCTTTGAAACGTGAAAAAATAATAAAGAAGGTAGGTACCTATTTATATGGAAAGAATACTAGATCGACAAACCACAAATAACAATAAGGAAATAATATTCCTGGAATTATTCTGAAATTATTTATGTTTATCGCAAAAGAGATGATCAGAAATATTCCAATAATTATCTCGAAGTTTTTCCAAATTTATTTTGACACAATCTAAAACATTTATATTTATCGAGATTATTATGTCTAAATTCTTGGTATTAATTTGCTCAAATAAGAACATCTTATTGTGGACTAAAGTCCAAATTCACCCAGACCCAAGCTATTGAACCTGGCCCGGTGGCGGCAATGACAGAGCGCATGTGTGGTTTACATAATGGCCCGTGTCACTTCTTCTCCATAGTATTTTCACAAGCTACTGAATCCTGAAACTATTGAACCCTGATAAGAAAATGCCATATTTATACTACAAAATTTCTCTTGTAATAAACAATGCGAAACTTTTTACTCTTACATTTCATTTATGTTAAAGGTTTTCCTTTTAGAACCCAAAAGACATTTCCATATTTCTCTTCACAATATAACAAAAAATTACAAAATTCAATAGGCTTATAATTTCAGGCTCCAACATGTAGCGGTTCTCGACGTTTTGCAACAATCACACAAAACGTTATAAATCGCTCTGAACCTTTTAAATCAAAAGCTGGTTCTTTTTATCGTTACCATTGCGGACGGTTGCAGTAGAATAAAATATTAAAAAACTCTAAAAATATTTTAAAATTTGAAATGACATTTTAAAAATTAAAATAATATAAATAACTAAATAAACACACACGCAAGCACTCACGCATGCATGCATGCACGCACGCACGCGCGTGGCGCACACACATATATTTTCTATTGTAAATTTTATAAATAAATATGATATTTTTATTAATTACATATATTAATAATTATTATATTTTATCATACTATTATGTTTTTGATATTTTATAAATTGTGTTAATATTAGTAATTTATATTAAACTGTTGCAATATCTCATAATCCGTCGATCATAAATATCTTGTAAATATACTAATTTTTAACCGCTTAACCAGTCGTACAAAATACTTAATAAAGTTTAAAACTGCAATTACCCACCGCTGCAAACTCCTATCGCAACTACAACCATTGCATTTCAACTTGTCATGCTATGTGTCACCAATAAAAAGATGATGATTGATAACAACCACAAAAATTGCAGAAGGCTTTTGATACTTGTTAAATATACTTTACATAAATAAACAGAAAGTCAAGTCTCTTTATACAGTATCTTATACATTAAAATAAAAGTCATTGTGTGATATTTCATTTTGGACCATCTCTTAAAAAATTATCACATTTAATTATATTATAATTTATTTTTCATAATAAATATAATCACAAATATTTCTTATTAATATCTTAATAAACCAGAAATATACTATCTTTTAAGAGAATCTAAAATTTATTTACTAGTAGGGGTGCGCTGGCGCTACGCACCTGATTTCTATTGTAAAATCTAATTTTTAATGTAAGTATGTATGTGTTTTTTACACCAATTTGCAGTACAAAATCTAAAGAAAAAATGAAGTGACGTATCAAAAACTTATAGTGATAAACCTGATGGTTGATCAATAAAATAAAGTGATAAATCTATAGAGCATCATATTATGTATGAACTGAAGAGGACATGGGAGAAGAAAAAACTGTAAATGTACAATATCACTTTCTGATAACTCTTTTGAGTTTGTGAACATCCACAAATAAATAAAGCACTTGACGTGTCATGCCAAAATCAGCTTTTCAATTATTCGATGTGGAAACTACAAGATCCCATGTCTCCCAATGACTTTGGAAACCACTGGTATTAGATAAGTGCGATGGCTACACCATCATTGTTCACACGTGCCTTCACTGTGGTTAATGGGTCAATTACTTTCTGACTATTTTCAGCTTATACTAGGTTAATGTTTGATGCAGCCTTATAACCAACAAACCTTAAAGAAGTAGGGTCTGAACTAAGAAAGCAAACCTAGATAGCGGCTGCTAGAATCTTCCATGTAGCCTTCTTGGATTAACTTACAAATTGATGTCGTCTGGTTGGCTTCACCATCCAGCATATTGTGAAGCTCTATAATGATCAGTGGTTACATATTGCATCTAATGGTACAAAGCTTAACAAAAAAAAGTGAATCAATAATGCACTTTAGCACCATCTTTATATATCTATCTTTTTTGCTTGTGTATTAAACCTAGTAAAAAGCCAAAATCTCACACTTTCATGTACATGTAGTTTTAAGGAGTTATAGCTCTTTCTTTTTTTGGAGCAGCTTTAGTACTTTACCATTACATCCATTTTTCTCAAACTTGAATTCGCTTCATGGTGTATATTTTAGGGTCTAGTTGATGGTGAAGATAAATAAAAAAACAAAGAGAACTAAAATTAAATCAGTAGAAAATGATTTATTATATACCTCGTTTCCGTTTTCGATGTATGCATCCTACCCTGTTTTAGAAAGAACACGGTTTTTGTCCAGCTGGTCCATGATTCTGAAAGTTAAGAAGTGATCAGTTAAAGGAGAAAAATAAATTCTCAAGTTGTATATTTCATCTTAGATGCTTCAAGGGTCTTTTTTTTTGAGCAACTTTCATTAAAACTTAATTTACCTATAATCAGTGAAATAATAAATAGAATGGCTTAAACCGGTATGGAATTTAATATGCAAAATTTTGATTATGTTTTCAAAGGAGTAAAGGAAGAAGAAAAACACATTACTACTGAGATATCTGAGAAGTTTAAAAGAACATCTGTGAGTGTTAGAGTTTTGAGATATCTCGGAAGTTTGAAAGAACATCTTTTGACATATATATGCATTAGGTCCATTAAAATGTTCAATATTTTTCTATCTAGGTTCCAACTTCAATATTTTATAATCTTAATTATGCTTTGAGTATGCTTAAGATCAACCATAAGCAACATGGTTTTTACGTGCAGTTTATAAACCACAAGAAAATAGAAGAAAATGAAAACTAAATACTTCCATAAAAACTTTATTACAGCATAAAACATAAATAACGAAACCGATCTCCATGTACAAAAGATCAATTCGATTCAATAGATTAAGAAATTAGAAAAACAGATATTAAAAAGAAGGGAACTCAATCTCGGCTCCACATTTTCCACGAGGGAAAACCGGGCATTCGATTAAACCGGAAGCAGACCGGTTAACACATAGATAAACTTGGTACAGTTGGCTATTGCCAGACCCATCCCTGTTACACTCAATCCATGGAGTGAAACCTGTTGACGCTTTGATCGAGCCTCTTATGCTCTCTAAACTGTATGAGTTCCCATCCGGATTAATCCCT
Source organism: Eruca vesicaria subsp. sativa (assembly GCA_932364175.1). Taxonomy (NCBI): domain Eukaryota; kingdom Viridiplantae; phylum Streptophyta; class Magnoliopsida; order Brassicales; family Brassicaceae; genus Eruca; species Eruca vesicaria. The sequence continues at coordinate 7,797 of CAKOAT010390933.1, forward strand.
ATATGTAACCAGTAATTAGATCATTAAACCGAGATGAACCGATTCAAGAAATAAATAGGGAAGTAGATTAAAGCGTACCGGCTTTAGTAAGAGCTCCAAGAAGATTAGTTTTCTTCTTAAGGTTAAGAGAGGTTTGGAAATACTCATGTTGGTCAATAACCGCTTCAGAGCAAGTACCGTGCTTCTCCCATTCGTGTTCCCAAAACGCCTCTCCTGAACCGCTTGGGCAAGCCAGTGTAGGCCAGCTCTGCTTCATTGAGCTGATCAGATCCGATATCTTTACCGTACCAAACCAAACCAAAAACAACCGGTTATGTTTCTATTTTGAGAGTTTAACCGGTTTTATCTAATTCTGAACCGGGTTACTCAAACCAACAGCAAAATGCATTTTATTACCGTTGATGAATCGAATGGCTTAGAGGCGTCACAGTTAGATGGATAAGTTCCATCTTTGTAGTTAGGCCAAAGACCATGAATACCAAAATCAGCAGCTGGTTTGCCTGAAGTTGGATAACAACAACTCTTTTGTGTATCACAGTATGATCCTGGCCACTTTAAAATTCATACATAATACAAATGTTAGTAGAATATAATGTGTATGTGTTGAACATTAATATAAACATTTTTATAGGATAATAAACAGTTTAGTTACTTGTTGGACGAAGTAGAAGAAATCAAAATCTTTAGAGGAAGAAGCAGCAAAGATCGAAGGTAGGACTAGGAGAAGACTGATCAAACACAGTGATGCGTGAAGAAGCTTCATCTTCAATTGAAACAACAGATTGTTTTTTTTAGAAGTTTGTAGTTGTGTGGAGAATTGAAGTTATAGGATTGAGATGGTGATTGTGTTTATATATATAGGGAAACAAGATCAGAGAGATGTGAACAGAGATTTCTCTTTCACATTTCGTGTAATAGTTTAGTGGCAGATACATCAAACGAATCTAGGAGTTTTATGGTATATACCTTTTATATGAAGTGTCTCTGTATACGTATATTTACGACATTTTATTTTAAACACTGAACAAGGACATGAGATTACGTGTGGACATGGTTTGTGTCTTTTTTCTTTAAAACTGAAAGTCATAACGTTCCCACTTGTTGGTTAGATAGAAGGTCCGCTTTGCATCCTCGTATCTGATCAATGATTTTTTGAAACCCAATTATATACATTTTCTATCTTATCTAAACTAATAATTTATAACTTTAACATGATTGTATGCTTTTGTAAAATGATAATAGAGAGGAAAACAAGAAAGCAAGTGTAATGGGCTGAATCAAGTTTTCGATTATTGTATTCTTATGATTTTAAATATTGTGAACGCATTATTATTTGGTAGGATATAAAAGCATCTAATTATAAAATAAATTGTCATTTTCGACATATGAACAGGCAAACTCTTTATTGTCATTCAATGTGTTAAACTTTGGTATATCTATCCACCTACAAAACTGTTAAATGACTTAAGAAAACAAAAGAACAATCAACAAGAATCACACACTTGATTTCATGTTAAAGCTTATGAACACGCTTGGTTTCATAGAAAAAAAAAGAATTAGGTTTGAAAGAAAAGAAAAATAATACAAGTTCGCTTCAGACACGATATACTATCGACCCGGGGTTGTTACCGACATTTATCTATCTCCTATCCTATGTAAGAAGTGTTTAAAAAGTAATCTGACGATTAAACTGTATGATTCCTTGTTATCATTGATGTGATGTGTTAAGTCGATGACTTCGTAGATCACTATGTCAACAAATTGTTTTATCTTTCAATACTTCTACGAAAATGAAATTTTTAAAAGTTGTAATGCGTAGGGAAAATAATTTAGCAAAACTAGCATCTATTCACACACACACACAAGAAGACAAAAAGGTATTTTATTCGAGTCTATAGGTGATAACTGATAACTTATATGATTCAAATAAACAAAATTTTAAGCAAAGGGCTAAAACAAAGATGATGACTGATAACAACCACAAAGGTTGAAGAAGGCTTTTGATACAATTGGGAACTCTCTTAGCCCTGGCGGAGCCACCTTTATGGAAGGTGATCATTTCATTCCTATGAATTCTTAATAGAAAAAAAAAAGAAATCTTACTTGCATTTCGAAAATAAATATGTTAAAATACTAAAAAAACTACCTTATGTAATACTACAACATAAAAATACTATAACACATAGTTGAAATGAAATTGAACCCACTGAAAATGTGGCTGTCTGTCTCCACTGTCAATTTGTACAAAACACGCTTGACATAACTAAAAGAGAATACGGGTTTCTTTAATCAAGGTTAGTTATAGTGTTTAATTTAATAAAAACAGATGGTTTTCTTACGATGAAAATGATGAGTTTTATCAACGACCCGTGATTGATGATGATGCTGATATACTTTAATTAAAATGTAGAGAGTTGATGTTGACTAAGTCGTTGACTGAAAGCCAAAGGAAATGAATGAACATAAGTTTCCACATTGGACGTATGAGATCACCATGAGTGATGCATGGAGGGTCAAGATCTCTCCTTTAAGTATGTGGCCATGGTTGTTTGTGAAAAAAATGTGCTAAGTCATATGAAGAAAGTAGCTTGATTAAACCACACAGAGCGGTATATTAGTAGGCAAACTTTAGGAAGGTAACTCCACAAATATTAAATTTGTGTGACGATACGGATAAAGGAGACTACATTTTTTTTTTTGAAAATTAGTTTAAACATTTTTTTTAAATTTGTGATACCACAAATTAATTAAAAAAATGATTGTGGTCTTATTTGTTCTTTACATAGAGTGTGATTGGTTACACATGGAGTAAATTGGTGGGAAAAAAATGAGGTGGAAACAGAGGAAATAAATTAAAGTACATTGGAGTAAAAAATTTCACTTGTTTAAATTAGTGGAAAGAATTACGCTACTTTTATCAGTTTGGAATAAATGGAATGAATACATTATTTCACCTAATTGGTTAGAAAAGTTGAATTCAGTAAAAATTAATTTTGGAGTAAAGATTTACTCTAACAAGTACATTCAGTTCAGTCACTCATATTTTTCTAGAATTTACTCTGTTAAACTTTGATTGTGTTAACTAAACACTAATTAAATCGATTAACATGTTAGGTCGGCTTTAAATTCACCGAAGTTAACTCAACTAGTATGAATTTTATTAATTATTATCACAACCATACAAAACTTTTTTTTATTACTACCTTTTTTTAATACCCAGCGTGCCCTTTTTTCACGTTGTGAGAAAAACATATTTACAAGAATGCCATTACTTTTTTATGCCACGTAAGCAAAAAGTTCGGGTCCACGTAAGAATGCGGCATAAAACTCAGCCGCAATAGGATACGAACTACGTTACGGCCGAGATATAGGTGCGTAGCGGCTGACTTAACTAACCTAGCTGACTTATGAGAAATAAGCTGAGTTATGAACATAACTCAGTC
>CAKOAT010391488.1:0-11207 GCA_932364175.1 Eruca vesicaria subsp. sativa
GCCAAGGCAAAAGCACGACTGCTCGACACGGTCTACAACTGGAAGGGCGACTATGAGGTATTGATTTAAAAATTATAATATATATATAGTTTTAAAAATATTATATATTGACTTTAATGATCTAATATTTTTTTTTAATCAGGTGGATGGTTACGAGGCCGGGAAACCCGATTGCCTCACAACCACGGTGTGGGATGGCTTTATCAGCTATTGGACGTTGCCGGACTCGGTCAGAACGTCCAACACAAACTCCGGGAACCGCATGACCAAGGACGAGCATGGCAACACGAAGGTGCTTCACACCACGGGTCCAAAACCTCACGGGGGAGTTCGTCTTGACATGGTAAGATGATTTTTAATATCAATTAACTTAATTTTTATTTTATTTGAATATATTCTAAATTAATTTTTAATTTTATAAATTAATTTTAGGCTAAGGAGACAGAAGTTCTTCCATCTCTGAAAGACCTGTACGAGAGGACCCACCGGAACAAGGCTGGGCAGTTTGTAGATCCTGCTTTGGAGAGGATCTACAACGAGCTTGTTGCCCGAGTTGACGAGCGCCAGACCCAGCTGACTCAGCAGACTGGGTCTCCAGTCATATTATCCACTGTTGACGTGGATAAGATTTACGAGGAGGTAAATCATTTGTTTTACTTTTTATTTTTATATTTTTCTTATATGATATTAATATTTTTATTTAATTTTCAGGTCGCCCCTAGGAAAAAGGGGCGTATCATCGGGATTGGCTCAGTTAACGATGTCCATGCAGCGACATCGTCTTATCATCAGGAGCAGCACGATGTCAATGATCAGCTGCGCTCGCAGTTGGAGGCGACGCAGTCTCAAGTGACTTCGCTCACCGATGATCTCACTTCTGNATATTATCTAGTTATTTATAAAATATTTTGTTTTTTTATTTTTATTTATAATTTGATTTTTTTATTTTTAAAAAATAAATTAATTATTTGTAATTATTTTTTAAATAGGAAAAAAACATTTCCAAGCAAAATCCTCGTAAAATATTCCAAGTAATATCCTCGTAAATAGTTCTAGTTATTTCCTCGTAATGTATCACTATGACCTTACGAGGAAATACTTACTACGAGCTTACGAGGAAAGCTTACTAGGAGCTTACGAGGAAAATATTACCACGCCTTTACGAGGAAAGCTTTCCTCGTAAATTCGCTACAACCTTACGAGGAAAATGGCTTTACGATGAACGTGTTTCGAGGAAACGCGTTTCCTCGTAAGTTCCTAGTAAAAGGCCATTTACTAGGAACTAACGAGGAAAACCCGTCCTAGTAATGGACGAGTTTTCTTGTAGTGTATTGGTAAAATTTAATAACAAAACTATGATTAAATGTTTACATATTTTATGTTCCACTATGCGTTTTCGTCATTCCACTGACAGCATTCAATACTACATATTTATAGACACCTTAGGATGTGTTCTTGGAATAAATAAATCTTCTTTATATTTTTTTATCCATATGTTTTTTAAGTTAAAGAACAATCTCAATATGATTGATTCTGAAACCTAATTCAAAATAAATGATTAAATGATTGACATTAACATCAAAAGAGTAGTATCAGAAAGAAAAAAAAAAGTTTGAAACAACATTCTAGTCGACGAAGTGAGCAAGCAATTATGTTTAAAAAGAGAGAAGACCATATTTTATAAGGCATGCAACTTTAGCATTTACATAGGCCAAAGTGAAATGTATTGTTTAGTTATTGTACTTTTTTTCTTTTCTAGCTTTTAATAATTTAAAACAGTAAAATAGTTTTCCAACGATATAACTAAACACATAATATTACACTATTTTCAATTCTTATTGTGGTCCATGAATTAATATGTCCCACAATGCTTTCAAAAGAAATTATTATTATCTTATTGTTAAAATTAAATAGCAAAATTGTGACTAAATGGTAACATGTTTTCTATTCCGCTATCGGTTCTTGTCATTTTATTAACAACATTCAAAACCATAAATTTTGATAGACCGCTTAGAACGTGTCTTGGAACAAATAATCTTCCCCACTTGGTTTTTAAGCTAAAGAACAATGCCAATATGAATGATTCTGAAACCTAATTCAAAATAAATGATTATTTGATTGAAATAAACATCAAGAGAGTAGCATAAAAAATAGGGTTTGAAACAACACCTTCCAATCGGCGTGAACAAGCAATTAGGGTTTGAAAAACGATAAAACTTTTTTCCTTTCTGATACTACTCTTTTGATGTTAATGTCAATCATGCAAAGTGAAGGTTAATGGTGATGTTTATAAATAAATTTCATTCTAGAGAGTTTTATGATTAGGATGGAAGATGAGTTTAACAACTACATGAATTTTGTATTAATGTAACCAATAGACACAAATATAAAAAAAATATAAATATTATTTTGATGAAAAAAAATTATAACATTACTTGCGTTCATTTGATTGGTCTCAAACTTTTTAGTGAACACTCAATCTTTCCTTTAATCCTATATTCCTATTTATCCATTGGGATATTTTTAAATTATTTTATTATACTAAAACTAAATATAGTTAATATTTATAGATGTGTATATTATATACAAACCTCATTTTCTCAATAGAACATCCAATCACTAAATCCTAAATTAAAAAAAAAAATCTTTTTACTTTTAATAGATACTATTTTAGAAAGAAAAATATTATTTTCAGAATAAAAATATAATTTATAGGGTATTTTTCTTGATTAAGTTGAACTTAGATTTCAATGCCATGTACAGTTTAAGCTGTGTATAAAAGCAACAATCTTTTTATTCTCAAAAATTAAACAATAGATGATGAATATTTTTTCCAGATACCAAGAAGGTACACAGCTTCGATAAGCAAGAGGCAACATATCACATATGCCACAAGTAACATACTGTCATGGAACGTAAAATTATCGGATTCATCATTATTGTACGGTTTATTTGTTTACTCATATCTCAGACAAATAACACAATTTAGCTTCGACACAAAACAAGAAAGTGTCACTCTTTATTCTGCCTTGTGGTTTTTAGCCATCTCGTCCACGTCCAATTCTACGGCCAGGATTGGAGAATCTTGTCCCATAGCAGTGTGACTGTTTCAAAGCATTTTACGAGTAAGCAAACCAGAAAAGCTAATTAAAAATGTTTTTTTAAGAGACAAGAAACTCTATTTACCTGTTTCGAACGGGACCATGATCGACAGCTGTTCTCAGACAATATATAGCTCTTCCAACAATGTCTGCTGTCGAAACTGGACCAAATGTTCGACTATCATATGCTTCCTGTTCAAAACCCACACCCAAGTCAACAAGAATATAGACACTCTACTTTGGTCTAGCTTTAGATCATCATCCCAAGGAGAAGAAAGTGATGCATGTATGTATGTATGTATGTACCTTAGCTTTGATATCCTTGTTTTCAGCAACTACCCAGCATTGATCTTTTTCGAGAACAAAAGGCTCCTCTTTTGCATCACCTGATACCATTTCGAATCCTTCTACAGCTGCTAATCTTCTCACCAGATACTTATCTGAATTGTTTGGGTCCTTTAAGACCACAGCATCTCCAACGAACAGATACCTACAAACGTAAAGAGTGCAATGATCTGTAGTTCTCAAAAACACTTGAGTTTATTGTAAACCGACAAATAAGAAACCTTTGTACAAGTGACACTATATGGTCTAGTGATATGAGATGAAGAGCCATTATAATTAAGGTGTAACACATACGAACACAAAATATTGAAAAAATCAACAAAAGAAAAGGTATCTGAACATATACCTCGTGTTAGCCATTGGTATCTTACGAACAAGAAGTGTGTTCTCGTGGGCTGCCATGGTTGGGGACATTTCTGGTCCTTTACCAGAGTGTAAGAAGGTTATCTTCCCATGGAATAGATTCTTGAAGATGACTTGAATGAGTTCTCGATCACTCAGTTTTTCTTTCCTATGACTCTGAAAATGTAACTTGAAAATGTTAAAAACACTACATGAAGCATTTTGTCTTGAGAGTTAAAGTTTTGTCGGCTTCAGACAAAAAGATGTCAACTTTGAGTTCGATCTGTATGGATATAGTTCTATAGAAGCATTCAAGAAAAAGTCTCAACCTATTTCTTTTATCAAGAAACAGATGATTATGTCTTTGATAATGAATGTTAATTGGTTTCTAAAACCAATTCCACAGATTACAAAATTTGAGAGTGAAACACAGAGATTAAGTCTGAGAGAGAGAGAGAGGGGAACCTTGAGACTGAGGCTGAGAGAATACTCAAGTTTGTGTGCCATGTATCTGAACCATGTCGAGATTGAGGCCATCACCGACCGACACTTGCTAATCAAAAAGTGAATGTAAGGGTTTTGAAAGATGGCTACTCCGCCGCTGAATTCGCCGCAGTGTCGGTTTTCTCGGCCTCGTCGCTGCCGCAGTCAATAGGAGGAGGAAGAAGGAGAGCTATAACCCTATGAGAGTTGAAACGAAATCTGAACCCAAAATATTTTAGAAGAATAATTGCAAATTGATCCCCAGTTTCATTATCTATTCTACGTATTATCGCTATGTTTTACGCAACTATAATTAAATCCCTAGGAAGTACGATCTGTTTTGAGACGGCCCATTAATAAACCGGTTCGAATACCCCCTCTTAACGATTTTATGTATTCAACTATTCATTATACGGGCAGAGCCCCGTGCAAGCGGGGTAATATTGACAGAGTTGTTGCACTAAATCAATGTATGTAAGTGATACCGTATTTGTGAAGTTTGTGTTTTGTTATGGTCATTGATTTACTTTGACTGGTTCTCCTGCTATCATCCGCAAACGCAGTTTTTGCGGTTGATAGTGATTGTTGGTGTTTTGCTACAATCACACAAAACGCTATAAACCACTTTAAATCATTCTGAATCTCTAAAATTCAAAAATTGATTTCAGTTAGCGTTTGCGGTTATGGGCGGTTGCGAGAGGATAAAAATATTTTTTTCCAAAAAACTATATAAATATAAAAATAAATATTCAATTAAAATTTTAAATTAAAATAATTGAATATCAAAATATTTACATTATAAATTTTTCAACATATATTTTCTTTTATTTTTAAAAAAGTTTAATAGTATAGTTTTATCAATAAATTTTTTATATTTATTATGAAAATATGATTTTAACATTTTGATAATTATATAAAATATAGATATCTCTATAATATTATTTGAGAATTCACTTTCTAATATGTCGCGCTCACGTTAACTCTTACGCTGATTGATTACTATGATACCCTTAATGAATTAAAAAAATACATTTAATTATTATTATTTCCTTTTATTTTTTTTCAAATAACAATATAAAATAAAAAGGAAACATGTATAAAGTTTACAAAACTCTTTAAAAACGAAAAATATAAGTATATATAAATATGGTTTCATAAAAATGGAAAGTTCACAAAATAGTAATATTTAATTTAAATATATTTTAATAAAATAAAATATAATTTTGAAGTAATAAAATACTTTATAACTATATCTTCTTAGAAGAAAACCAATATTTGTATATAATGTGATTCCATAAAAAAAGTTCACACAACTAATCTTTATATTAGAAAAAGAGATATTTTAAAAAAAAAAAAAATTAATAATAACTATATAGATTTTCAAAGTATTTGTTTTTGTATTTTTTTTTTTTGTAACACAAGTATTTGTTTTTGTATATATCTATTTTATTAGATGATTACATAAAATAATTAAGTAANAAAAATATAAATTCTATTTACTTATATAATATAATTTCTCAAAAACAATACCATTTTTACTGCATATTTTAAAAGATATTAAAAACAAAACTAAAAATGAATTTTAATAATAAATATTTTTTGATCAAATAACTACAATTATCTTAAAATATCATAACATTATATAATTTATCGAAGTAGATACATTATATTTTAATAGCTAAAATTATATGTTTTCTTAATAACTCTTTTGATTTTTAATTTTCTGTTTTTATGTTTGTGGAACTTAATATAACCATAATCAAAATACTTAAACAAATCAGAATCCTTATTTTTAAAATTATTTAAAATAAATTTCAGTTTATCATCTAATCAGTCTAAATATTGTAAATAGGGGTGGGCACTTTATCCGATACCCGAACTCGTACCCGAACCCGACCCGAAGTATCCGAACCGAAATCCGAACCGAAGTACCAAATTACCCGAACGGGTATTGAGTTAGGAGAGTTTGGATATCCGAACCCGAACGGGTATCCGAAGATAACCGAACATATGTATATATACCTATTTATTCCTAATTTATTTTGTCTCATTTTATTAAAACTATTTATATTAATGTTATATATAGTTTAATATCAGATAATATACATATAATTGTAAAAAAATTGATTTGTTACTCATTTAAAATGCATGTTAAGCTTCTTATTTCATACTTTAAATAAAATTTGCATCCAAAATTCGAAAATAATAACCAAAGTAATGATTTTTATTTTCAATAATTTATTTTCAAATTTATTAATCGTCTAACTTATCAAACATTTAAAAAATAGTTAAATTAATAGTTAAATTTTAAATACATGAAACTTAAGTAATTAAGAATTTAAAATTTTTCTTTCAAAATCTAAATATCCGAACCCGACCCGAAATAACCGAATCCGAACTAAAAAATATCCGAACCCGACCCGATATGTAAAAATACCCGAACGGGTTCTAAACCCCAATACTGAAATACCCGAAAACCCGAAATACCCGACCCGAACCCGAACGGGTACCCGAACGCCCACCCCTAATTGTAAATATTGATATGTGTTCATTAGCTTGCAGAAATTTATTAGTTACTCAAGTATGTAATTTAGAATCAGGATATACTTATATTTCTAAGATAACAAACGGCATAAATGCAAATAAGACAATTAATCAAAAATTTAATATATTTAGAATAAAAAAGATTATAGTTGAATTCAGAGAAATAGATAGAATCTAATATATCTCAATAATAACTAAATCAACCGTAAAAAAATTAAACTAACGAAATATAACATATCTAAAATTATAATAATTAAATTAATATAATACTATTAATATAAATTATATCTACAAATTATAAATTAATTTTAAATTTGAAGTAAATATCAATCAATTATTATAATATATTTATTTTAAATATTTATGTCAGTGTATGAGAACGGGAAAATCACCTAGTTGTTAATTTATTTGATAATAAGCTAGTCATAAGTATCATGTAAACGCAACAATTTTTAACCGTTGAACCAGTCGTCAAAATCTTTTACTAACGTTTAAAACCGTAATCTCTCACATCCACAAACATCTGCAACCGCAATCACTACATTGTAACCAGTCAGACCCTTACACGGTTGCGTGCGGGGTTCATTTGTGTTGTTTTAAGCTTTTGATATTGTATACCATTCTTGAATTTTTTTGTTTTATTAGTAATTTTCATCTAATCTTTTTTTACTAGCTGAATTTTTTGTGTATTTTTCTGTGCCTTTGGTACAAACTCTTTTGGTCATCTTCCTATCATTACTTATTTGCAGTGCCACTTTATTCGACTTTGTATAATCGTTTTTTATTTTACTTTTACTTCAGTCCAATTTACATTGCTACTCATTTGACCATATTATTTTCCTTAAGCTTTTCTCATTATTTTCGTTTCTCATTTTCTTTTATGATTCCACAAACCTAAAAACCTAGCTTGTGCCTAGTGATATTAAAGCTTACTCCACATTTAAGCTTTGTGATATTAAATAGTTAATTCTTTGTTTTTTTTTTTGGTTCAAAATTTAATTTTTTGTATAAATTTGTAAACAGGTAATACAGATGGTATGTAATCAACATTTTTGACATTTCTTTTGCTTTAAAGCCCATGAATATATCTCTAGGATTTATGCTCTGGTATTACCTTTTGTCCGTCTAGATTGAACCTCCAAAGAAACCACAAAATATGCCCATGTTATATTAAATATGGTCATGTTACAAAAATACATAATAGTTTATTATAAAAAAAATTAAACTATTTATATTAAATGTTCATCTGTATTACAGTCAGATGCAAAAGAATTGATATCAATAGGTTGAATGATTTTAAGCTTCCTCCTCCATATTATACCAGGAATGCAGATGTCTTCAAGTCCACAACGAACAGAGAACCCATCCCTCTCCAATGGATCACCCCAAAAATATTAGAGTTCTTCAGTCCCAGACCTCAGCGTTTTTTAACGTTTAACCTGAGTAACTGTCCCAATCTTCAAGATCAAATGATGGTTTAGAGCTTTGAGTTTTTACTACAGGTCCAGTAATTGGTGCAGTGTTCGGCACGGGAAGAGATGACATGGAGTAGTTTCTAAGATATGATTATCATGTTCATATTCAAAGATGACATGAATCAATAAGTACAGGTTTTTTTCATGGTTTTTTTTTTTAACTTGTAGCATGATTAGTGCCATCATCTATGATATTTGACACTTAATCAGAGCAAAAAAAAAAGAAGAATTTACACTTAGACCGAAACCGGTTTTGTTTCTCAAACAATTTTCACCCCAGAATGATCTCTTTTCTGAAACTAAAAACTCCTAAACTTAGACCGAAACCGGTTTTGTTTCTCAAACAGTTTTCACCCCTGAATGATCTTTTTTCTGAAACTAAAAACTCCTAAATCTGTATAAATCGAGTTGATAAACCAAATGACAACCTATGTTTCATAATATAAAAAAACAAAACAAAAAGAGTGACCAGGTCGAAACAAACAATTCATATGCGGACGATAATTCAATTTTTAATTAGGCCAAACAAAAATTAATAAATTTAACGAGTCCAGTTAAAATATAAACAAATTCATTTATGAAAGAGTGAGTTGGATTCTGAAATGTGAAAACATTAGTTAAAACAGCTGAAAGTTCTCATAATGTTCAAAACCTAAATCATTTTGCATAATCTTAGAGCATCATTAGTGTATAGTCCCTCAATATGTCTCTAACAAAAAATATATTAATATTTGTGTATAATTATTTGTCTACAAATAAATTTAAATGATAAAAAAAATTGTACCACTAAGATATTATCCATTGGTAAAAATGTTTCTGAGCTTTGTACCAACAATTCTTTGGAGATGGATGACTCTCACATTTTTATATCCGACCTCTCCTCTTTCGTATCATTTAATGAGTTTATGTGCTGAAAATTATATGGAAGAAACTGTTACTATTTATGCTCTTATAATTACTAGGAAACCACCCCGCGCGTAAACGCGCGGGAAAAAAGATGTTTTTTTAAAAATAATTTTTATATAATTTATATTTGTTAGTAATCATTTTGAATCATTTAATAAACTAATTATTTTGTACGAAAATCAATACTTAAAAAATAATCTTATATAATAGAAGAGTGAAAGTATATTTGTGTTTGAAAATGTATAAATTTAAATGTTATGTGTTTAGCATAACAATATTAAGTAAACTATAATATTAAAGTTGCAGTCATTTTCTTTTATCTTTTTATATATGAGAAGACAAACTTTTAAAATTTGTTGAAATGATGGAACAGTTTAAACCTTTTAATTAAATAATATAATATGTTTTAAAACACTGTAATTAACATGCAAAGAACGACATTTTTAAATCTATGACGCTCAGTACCTCCATACAAACTGGGTTAGAAAAACAAAAAAAAAAAAACCTTTATCAGAAGAAGAACAAGAGATTACAAAAAAAAAAATAGGTTGTTTTCTTACAGCCAGATTGGTTTGGATATGGTAGTTTAGTTTCGCTGAAACTAAACCTATTAAATTATTTTTGCAGACACCACATTAAATTTTTAAAGATCGTTTAAAACTATATAATGAATCAAACATTATATTCCAGAGTACTAAGAATCATACCTATATTAGAAAAAAACACATAATTTTTTTTTAAAAATTGCGTCTGTAAAAATTCTATTTATAGTAATCTGAAAAGGTACATTGATAGATTATCAAGAGTTGTGTTTTGTTTTAAAATGAATATTTTCAAGAGTTGCGAGGAAAAAAAAGTTCAACCAAATACATTTCAGGACCATTAGATAGAACCATAATAATTACAAGCACGAGACTGAAACTCTTCAAAAAAAATTTTAAAATCAAGAATTAGGGAAAAGTATGACTCTTCAAATTAAAGAGATGTGTTGTTTGAAAAAAAATAACTGCTCATAGCAATTTTAATTTAAGTATAAAAAAAATATTAAGACCAATAGAAGAAAAAAAAACAATTATAACCAAAGATTGTAATCCTTCAAATATGAAAAAAGTATGACTCTTTCATGTAAAAAGATAGGTTGTTTGAAAAAAAATATGTTAATGCCATAAATATCGTATGTCTAAAAAACATTTCTTAGGACAATTGCATGAAAAAACAAAACAATGGTTGAAAAATTGTATCTTTTCATAATAAACTGAAATATATTAGTTTAAAAGTTGCATCTTTCATTATAAAAATAATTGTGTATTTTCAAAAAAAAAAATTGTTGAAAGGTTGTATCTTTTCATAAGAACCGAATTATATTAGTTTAAAAGTTGTATCTTTTTATTATAAATAGAATTGTCTAGTTTCATAAAAAGCTATCTATTATTTTAAAAGTTTCATCTTTTCATTATTAAAAAAATTTTATGTTTCAGATAAAATAGTTTAAAAGTATTTAAAAGAGGGTATAAGAATTGTGTTTTCTCAAAATAACAATTGTTGAAAGGTTGTATCTTTTCATAAGAACTGAAACATATTAGTTTCAAAGTTGCATCTTTTCATTATAAAAACAATTGTATCTCACAAAAAATAATTTAAAAATATTTAAAATAGTTATAAGAGTTGCGTCTTCTTATAATAAAAATCTACTAATTATAACAATCTTGATTAATTTCAAATGCTGTGAATGCCGAATAAAAAGAAAATTGAGACTCTTAATAAAAAAGTATATTAGTGTGAAAGGTTGAAAATACAAAATAAAATGAAAATTTGTGTCTATTTAAAGAACTGAAATATATTAGTTTTAAAGGTTGTGTATCTTTTCATAAGAACTGAAATATATTAGTTTAAAAGTTGCATCTTTTTATTATAAATAGAATTGTGTCTTTTTATAAAATAATTCTATTATTTTAAAAATTCTATCTTTTCTTTATAAAAAAGTTTGTGTCTCATAAAAAATAGTTTAAAA
>CAKOAT010391599.1:0-11198 GCA_932364175.1 Eruca vesicaria subsp. sativa
CATTCAAAATAAAGTGTATGGCTCTAGAAGATTGGTAAGTTAGCACCCTAACCCCAACAGGTTCTTCACCATGTGCGAACATCATTTCCGGAATCGCCAAATTATCGCCGGATTCAGGTGGATCAGGTATGTCGACGATCTTCGAAGCCACCATTTTTCTGGAAAAATTACTTTATGCTTTCAGATCTACACATAAATCAACTTTTATTGCTTTTTCTCTTCCTGGAAGAGAGAAGGTTTACTTAAAACTTCCGTTTCTTGCAGTCTTTTCCTGTATAAAACATTTCTTTATCTTTACAAATACACATAATTACTTAGGCGCGTGTATGATGTAAAATTATATATCTCGTCAGACGTAGCCTTTGCTAGACTTAGGGGCATCGGTGGTATTATTCAAAATGTAACAGTGCTTTTCCATATACCTAATATATTATGTTTCTATAGTTATCTGATGCAAATTCCCTTAAAGTGTTGTTACATCAAGCCATCAACTAACACAAAAGTTGTTGACAAGAACTTGTTTTTTTAATTATCTTTAGCAATCACTCCCTCCAGTTTGAGGAGTATTTACGGTTTTATAATGGTGACGGAAACTAATGGTTTTATGAATCATATACTTAAATTCACTTTAGACCAAAAAATACTTAATCCACTATGTTTGGTGCGTAACAAAGAATCTAATGAAAGATAAGAAAAATGCAAGAGATCGGTCGTCAGGAGATTTCGGAGATGTATTCAGACCAAAATAAAATAAAATACATTGCTTAAATATTCTAAATTATCTATTTTTTTTAAATGCAGTTAATCAAATATTCTAACATCTAAACTATTAAAGGAGAAGTACAAAATAAAAATAACCCTTAATTTTTCTCAAAAATTACAAAAGAATGCCACTACAATTAACACACTGTAGTTTTGCTCTTACATGGGATTCAATATAGGTTTAAAGTCCAATAACTTTAAACTAGACTATGACCCGCCCGATCGGGCGGGTGTTTTGTTTTTTTTTAATTTTTAGTTTTATTTTAAATGATGTAAAATTAAAAAGGAAGTATCAATTAAATTGTTATAAATTACTTATGGGTTTAATTTTGACAGAATAACACCGAAAAATTTACTGTTTGATCCGCGCAAGTGTTTGTTTTTATATATTTTATAAGTGATAATATATATTTCTAAATTTACCCGTTTAAATAATTGTTTAAAATGACATTTTAAACACTCAATTTTATAGTTTATATTGAGTATTTTATTTTATCTTATAAACTATCATTGTGTCATACTTATTTTAAAAATATGACCCGTAATTTTGGTTCATAGGACGAGTTATCTAACTACTCAGTGGTCTAGCGTCTTCGTAGCAGCCTAATGACCTCGTCCACAAGCCGCTAGGGTAGCGGCTAATCCAAGCCGTGAGCGAAACCCCCTACTCCCTGCCTGATATCCGGAAGATGCAGCGGCCAAACGGCAAGATACATGCTGCTGGAGTGTGTAGCAGCCTTCTGCAGCGGCCTAATGACGTGTCAAAACCAACTGCGACACTTGAAAAATTTGTATCTCTGTTTTCATCAGTTTTTACCTAAATGATCTTGGATCAACCTAGGCTTGTTGGATCAACCCATCTCGCTTTTGGACCATTATAAATACTTTTAAACATAATTTTAGGACTTATCTTTTTTTTTCTCTAAATACATTAATATTTTGTGGAAATCTTGAATCTTAATAATTTAATCTTTTTTCTTGAGTTATTCGAGTCTATTTCATCTTATTAACATGATTAGTCTTGAATCTATCATGGGTTTAAGGTTAGACTCTCTCTACTTATGGGTTAAGGTGACTAAGCGATGATTAAGAGTGTTTAATGGTACATCTTTCATGTTCTATGCTTATCTTTGTTCATAATGCTAGTTTAGACTTGATATTTCTAATCTAGATCACTAGATGTTTCATGTTTAGAAAGTGTTTGATGAAATGTTTGAATCAAAATGATAGTGCTCTTTATTTGCTTAACTAATTGAAATTGATGTTAGAGTAGCTTAGATAGTTATTAGATTTGTTTTTTATGATTGAATTAAACCAATGAAAGTTGATGTTTAGTGATTGATAACAAATGAACTTTTATCTTGGAAGAGAACTAGTTTAATGATCGTTTCTATTTATAGAACTTGATTGCTTATTTGTATTATCACTCTAGGTTAGATCTTAGTCACATAAAGTCAATACCCTTGTCTATGAATTCTCTTATTCTCTCTTGATTGAAATTTTGTTACTTTATTGTTTAGTGTCTCGTTTACTTAATTTATATCACTTCATTACCTTGATTGCACTTAAATAACCATGTATTTGTATTATCATTGTTTCAAAATGATATAGACTTGGATTGACATTTTTATACTACTTTGATAATAAATTTGAACAAATTAATAGTCCTTACTATGGATAGAGTTTTTAAAGTTCTATAAATATTTTAGATATTATTCTTAAACATTTAGAATGATTTAGAAGAATTCATTTGATATTTTTATCACAAATATTTAAATGTATAAAGATTATTATTTTAAAACTAAATGTGGAAAATTATATTAAACTTGTGGTAATATTTGCAATTCTTCTACAAAAATTATGGGTTAACTAATTGTTATGTAGTTATAAATATATTCTATGAAAATATCAAGTAACTGTAGAAAGGAAAACAAAACAAAATATATATGTAAAAATAGAAAATATGCTAAATATGATACAACAATTTAGTTTTTTTAAATAATTTATGTATATTTTAGTGATAATAATATAAAAACACATCGAATATTTTATTTTTATCATTATATACTTTTTAAAAATCAATTCTAAAATTAATATTGTTTATATAAAAGCTCACTAATATAACGAAGAATTTTGCATGTTTAGTATAGTGTTTACCGTAATAGCCTTCTTAGTGTTAAAATAATTTAAATATTTAGATTTTTAATATTTTTTATATAGATAAGATCTAGCTAGGAGATGTTTTTGGAGAATTGATTCGTATAACCACTATTTAATCTTTGTTTTGATGAACAGTTAATAAAAAACAAATACATTTTTTTTTTCAACCAGTCTTTTATTTACCGTCCTGGGACCAGAGAATGGCCAATTTTGTTTTAACTTTTTAACTTTTGATTTTTTTTTGTAATTACTTTTTCGTCGTTAGCTTTTTGTCGGTCGTTCACACAACTAATTTGCAAAATGAGGTTTGTTTCTTGGTTGGTTCTTTACTTTATTTATATCTTTGGTCATTAGATTAGGTCTGATTTTTTTGGTGTTCTTGAATAGGGAGTATAACAAAGATTTTCTCAAAAAAAAAAAGAAGGATTTACTCGTCTCGTCTTTCATTGTTAAACTAAACAAGGATCGTTTTGTTCTTAGGGTTATTTACTAATTTTGATGCTATCGTATAAGTGTAGAGATTTTAAAAATCGTTGTAGTTTCGTTTATCCGGCTGAAGGTGTGTGATTTTTTTTCTTTTCGCAGGTCTTGGAATATATATTCCACTAATGTATTTCACTATACATGTTACCTTGAATCATTTACTAAATGGAATTTAGTGGAAAATCATTTTTCATGGCAAAATTGGTATAAGATTATATATATAAGAAAAATTGTTACAGATAGTCGAACTTATTCAACAAACGTAATATTAATACACAGGTATATTCGTAAAAGTAAAAAAAATCCATGTATATATACTTTTTAATTTATTTTTGCTTTTTCGATATTTCGCTAGGTTAATGTCATCTATTTGATTCACGCCTATCACAATTCTGCACATGGTTGCTAACAAAGATTAATTTCGGAATAAACAACTCCACACCTTCTATGTAATCATCAAGAACATCAATTTCGCAGTTTGATCTGTCACAATATATTCTTCTCTATCCAAAATAACTAAATTAAACCAATAAGCTTACAAAGTCGCCCTTCGAACAACCTTTGAATTGGTCTAATAGTCTCAGATTCATATAAATTTTTGTAAGAAAGAGACTATTATATAGACAGAGGTCAATCACATGAGCATTTAGAAAAGACAAACGAATACTTGGTTCAATGGTTAGTCGGTTTAATGAAAAGTATAGCAAAAGGAAACGACTTTAACATTCGATTAAACCCACAAATTTGGTAACGTGTTGTCTCAAAACTTCTAGGTTCAGTTTATTTAGATCAAATCCAATACTATCAAAAAAGAAGAAGAGGTTGGTCTTTTATTCCCATCCCTATAAACAATGATGTTTCCGAAGACAGTAGCACAAGTTATGGTCTAAGTTAGAAAAAGTTCAAAAAAAAAAAAAAAAAGTTATGGTCTAAGTTGATTTGTGGTGTTAAACCATTATAATTTTATTAAGTAATAATAATAAATTGGCCAATGTGGTTCAAATATATACTCATTACTCTTCAGATTCATGTATGGTGAAGGAAACATTAAAAAGATCTACGTTTTGTAGGTCCCTCATATTAATCAACTTCTTAAGCGTTATTTTCGTTTCATTTATTTTCTGTTTGGGTACTATTTGACTAATTATGATATTTCGATAAGACTAATTTCATCGCTATCCTACTACTACTTATGTCAGTTCAAAACGCAGTGATTAGTGTTAGATTTTGTGATCTTTTGTTTACTATTACTCCTTTATTTAAGCCATAACGATGGACCAAAGCATATTTAAGAAAATTTTCCTTGGGTCGTTATTTATTTTTAGGGTATTTCTTTGACCACCACTAACCAATTTATTAAAGTGTATTAGGTTCCTAGATTCACGTCATGTGGCTTGTTGGTTTCCAACGCTGTATTTTACTCACTTATGATTTAAAAAGAAATTATATTCTCATTCTCAGGATATACGGGATTTGATAAATTCAAAGTACCCATTAAATTTTTTAATTTACAGCTTATATGTTACATAAAAAAACATTTATTTCCTTTCCCAAAATAAAACTGACGAGTGGAGAGAAATAGCAGAAGTTAATTATTTAACTTTTTTTGTCAACAAGTTAATATTTAATTACATATACTACATTATTGACCCAAAAAAAGAAATTAGTAAAAAATAAAAAAACAACTCAGAGAAAAAAAATACAAAAGTGCGTCCAAGTTCGGTTCATGTAAGAACAAGTGGGACCTAGCCAAATCTAAAATAAATAAAAAAAATATCCAAAACCTTCTTCTAAAACCAACGGCTTCAACCTTTACTTACACATGTATTATAAATTACACTTTCCTTTTTTTATATTCTCCACTGGCGGCTTAAGGCATAACTCCGCTACTAATCAAAACCGGAGTGTCTACAAATCACAGAACACGAAAGCAACATACAGAGGTCTGAAACTCCCTAAGCATCTGAGCTGAAGACTTGAGAGTATCTTTCAAATACTTTCCTTCTTTACATGTTTTGTCTCCGACTTATATATATATGAGTATAACATATATATATATATATATGTACATGAACGTGCACGTTTTTATATAGGTTTCAGATTTGTCGCTATCTCTCTCTCTTCTCTTCTCTTTTTAAGATTCTTTTTCTAGATTTGCTCTATCTCTCTCTCTCTCTTTTCTTTCTCCCTCTCTTTTTTTCCGGTTTCGTCGTTTTCATTCATCGGAATGCCACCGAGAAATCGAAGATTGTCACACGTTGATTCGCTGGAGTTTCACAAGTCCGATCAGATCTGAGAACTGAAGACACTTTGGTCTGAAAAAAAACATCATGTCTTTCAGGTACTTTCCTTCTTTGCATGTTCTGTCTACTGTTAACCCCACTTTTAAAGTTTTCATTTTCAAGAGTTTCAAAAAAAAAAAAAAAATTAATTCTTAACATTTTTTTTAATTGTTAATCGTTTCTACTAGTTATAAAGATTCATGGGTTTAAGCATTTTCCTGGAAAAAAGATGATGGTGAGAGAAATAGCTTCAGGGTTTTTGATACTATTCTCAATCCTGATCTTGGCCTCTCCGACAACGGCTGGAAACACCGGGTGTAACTGCGAAGACGAAGGAGGAAGCTTCTGGAGCACAGAGAACATTCTCGAGACGCAGAGAGTAAGTGACTTCTTGATCGCAGTAGCTTACTTCTCAATCCCCATCGAGTTACTCTACTTCGTGAGCTGCTCCAACGTCCCATTCAAATGGGTACTCTTCGAGTTCATCGCCTTCATCGTCCTCTGCGGTATGACTCATCTCCTCCACGGTTGGACTTACGGTCCACACCCTTTCAAGCTCATGGTCTCCTTGACCGTTTTCAAGATGTTGACCGCTCTCGTCTCCTGCGCCACTGCGATCACGCTCATCACTCTCATCCCTCTCCTTCTCAAAGTTAAGGTTCGAGAGTTTATGCTCAAGAAGAAGGCTCATGAGCTTGGACGTGAGGTTGGTCTCATTATGATTCAGAAAGAGACCGGCGTTCACGTCCGTATGCTTACTCAAGAGATACGCAAGTCGTTGGACCGTCACACGATTCTTTACACTACTTTGGTTGAGCTTTCCAAGACCTTGGCGTTGCGGAACTGCGCGGTGTGGATGGAGAATGATGGTAAGACTGAGATGAATCTGACTCATGAGCTTAGAGGGAGGAGTGCTGGTTATGGCTACTCTGTTCCTATGGATGATGTGGACGTTGTTAGGGTTAGAGAAAGCAATGAAGTCAATATACTAAGCGTTGACTCGTTGTTAGCTCGAGCTAGTTGTGGAGATGGTAATAATGAGATTGGACCAGTGGCTGCCATTAGAATGCCGATGCTTCGTGTCTCGGATTTTAAAGGAGGGACTCCTGAGTTGATTCAGACATGTTACGCTATACTTGTCTGCGTGCTACCTAGCGGGGAGCCTCGGGAGTGGAGTTATCAGGAGATTGAGATTGTTAAAGTTGTGGCTGATCAAGTAGCCGTTGCGTTGTCTCACGCAGCGGTTCTTGAGGAGTCTCAGATGATGAGGGAGAAGCTCGCGGACCAGAACAGGGCCTTGCAGATCGCGAAGAGGGACGCTATGAGGGCGAGCCAAGCGAGGAATGTGTTGCAAAAAGCGATGAGTGAAGGGATGAGACGTCCTATGCATTCTATACTCGGTCTTTTGTCGATGATACAGGATGAGAAGTTGAGTAATGAGCAGAAGATGATTGTTGATACGATGGTGAAGACAGGGAATGTTATGTCGAATTTGGTCGGGGACGCGATGGATGTTTCGGACGGTAGATTTGTCACGGAGATGAAGCCGTTTAGTCTGCATCGCACGGTCCGAGAAGCGGCTTGTTTAGCGAGGTGTTTGTGTCTTTACAATGGGTTTCGGTTTACGGTTGATGCGGAAAAGACTTTGCCGGATAATGTAGTGGGCGATGAGAGGAGAGTGTTTCAGGTGATACTTCATATGGTTGGTAGTTTAGTAAAGCCTAGAAAATGTCAAGAAGGAGGATCGTTGTTGGTGATTTTTAAGGTTTTTAAAGAGAGAGGAAGCTTGGATAGGAGTGATCAAAGATGGGCTGCATGGAGATCACCAGCTTCTTCAGCAGATGGAGATGTGTATATAAGATTCGAAATGAATGTTGAGAATGATGATGGTTCAAGTTCGTCGAGAAATCAAGAAGTTGGTGAAATGAGTTTATCTGGTTATGGGTTAGGACAAGATCTAAGCTTTGGTGTTTGTAAAAAAGTGGTGCAGGTGAGTCTCTTTTTTACAGTTTTCTTGATTATTATATTTTTTTTATACCAAGAAGTTTGGGGCCAAGTCCTTAATCCTCCATTGCTCAAAACCATAACGTATAATGTTACAAAAAACTGTGTGCAGTTGATTCAAGGGAACATCTCCGTGGTCCCTGGCTCGGACGGTTCGCCAGAGACAATGTCATTGCTCCTCAAGTTTCGACGCCGGCCGTCCATTTCAGTCCATGGATCAGGCGAAACGCCAGCTCCTGACCACCACCCTCACCCTCATTCTGATTCTCTGTTACGTGGCTTGCAAGTTTTATTAGTAGAGACCAATGATTCAAACCGGGCAGTTACACGTAAACTTTTAGAAAAACTTGGATGCAGCGTCACTGCTGTATCATCTGGATTCGATTGTCTCACCGCCATTGCACCCAGCTCTTCCTCATCTTCCTCGTCATTTCAAGTGGTGGTTCTTGATCTACAAATGGCAGAGATGGATGGCTATGAAGTGGCCATAAGGATCAGGAGCCGTTCTTGGCCGTTGATCGTGGCAATGACCGTGAGCTTAGACGAAGAAATGTGGGACAAGTGTATGCAGATTGGAATCAATGGAGTTGTGAGAAAGCCGGTGATGTTAAGAGCTATGGAGAGTGAGCTCCGGAGAGTATTATTGCAAGCTGACCAACTTCTCTAGTTGATCTAAACTTGCCATCTACATTCAATTTTTTTTACAACATTGGTTTTACACCATATATTGAATGATATATCAAAAGAAATTTTCTAAATTGTTATTATGTATATACCAGCCATATTACTATGATTTGTATAATCTTGTCTTTTTGTTCTTTTCCTCTTTTTTGACCCTACGAAATTGCATGTGAATCTTAGTATTTAGGTAGGGTAAGACCGCAATTTAATATCAGAAAAAGAAAATTGTAATACTTTATGAACACCTACTTAAATAGATCTTTTATAGTAGGTCACCACCATCACCATATCACGTTTCTATGTTCAAAATAAAACATTGCTATGCTATTATTTTCATATTTTGTCAACCTCCTTTGTTCTCTGTACATCTTTTTGGAAATAAAATCATCTCAGAACACATCAATATAAGCATGTGACATTATGCTTGCTTAGATGTCTTCTTTAAGTAAAATTTACATGAATATTTCTAACTTTTTTTATTTGTATTTCTGTCTGCCACTTTGTGAACTTTTAAAAAGAAGTATTTTAAGACTTTATTAGTTACCAGTTGAAATCAATATATATTAGAAAATGTTAGATACATGCCCCCTGGACTAGTGAAGATTAAACTAAACTGCACATTCCTCGAGCCTATTAAACTATAGAAACTGCATAAAATAAAGTAGAGATGGATTGGATTTGCAGAAAGTGAATCTAGGAAGAGATGGGTTTATATATTCAAACCCACTTGTGGTAATACATTTGTTTCTTCGAACCTGACAATCTCTATAGAATAGTAATGATCATTAGTACTAGAAGTGGGCAGAAGGAAGTAATTGCTATTTTACATATGCTTACTATTTGATTTGCCTTCTACGAATAATAAAATTTTCGATTTGTACTTGATTTGTTTAAAATGAATATTTTTATTTCGAATACTTGATCAAAAATAAATGACTTGCAAATTACTTGTCTTACTCTATTACTTACCATTTACGAGTACTTATGAGTTATTTACGAGCTTTTAGAATATTGAAGAATGTTGGGTCCAAATATGGCCCGCTAGCTGAGACTAATGGGCTAGAACGATAAGAGTTGACTATGGGCCACTGTAAGCCCAATGTCAATTAATCTTTTGAGAAAAGAGTCAAAAAGAAGCCAGAGGCTGTTTTTGCTAAGGAAGGAACGTCAACAAAATAGGTCACGGAGGAGAGCTCCGGACCTCATTTATAAACAGGTCACGGAGGAGAGCTCCGGACCTCAGTTATAAACAGGTCACGGAGGAGAGCTCCGGACCTCATTTACAAGGAGCTAACAAGAGTAGCTCAGGCTGGTTGCGCAGGACCCGGTCAAAAGGAGACTGTTGAGAATCCCCCAATTCACGGAGCAAATCTCGTAGGCTGGTTAGGATCCTTCAAACGTGGCTGAGAGCTATTTAAGGAGAAGAAGGAGATCAGAGAAAAGGGGCTCTCTCTCTCTGGATTCATTCACGCTTTTTACAAATTTACACACACATTGTAACTCTCAAATCATTCGATTATATTCTTTGTACTCATCAGAATCATCTTTGTAAATCTTATTCATCAATACAATCATAATTCATTCTCTAAGTTCTTAAGGGATTCAGCCCACGATTGTCTTCTCCCCAATCTTAACCTAACCTAAATTAGAAAGTGAGTTTTATCCCTCACATTTTGGCGCCGTCTGTGGGGACGAGATAATTGAATCCTTCACTCCGTAACTTGAGAATGGATCCATCCAACCAGACAACGAATCCATCCATCACGGATCCCGTGATCCAGATCGACGGATCACCGAACAGAAGAGATCCGGACCCTCAGGATCTGGAACCTCAACCCGCTGACCCTCGATCCGAGCAACAGCCTCCAGCTAACGCTCAACCGAACCGAACTGGGATAGCTAACCCAAGGTATTCCGGTGGAAACAACACCGGAGCTACTCCTCCTGAAAACCCTCAACGCCAACACACTCCGCATCATTCGGAAGCTCAGCTATCCGAAATGCGCCGAATGATGGTGCAGTTGGTAGAAAGAGCTCAGGACAACGAGCGTACCTTGCAACAGCTAACCGCCCGGCAGCACGGTTCGAAGAGGTGACGAGATCTCTAACCGAGACAACTCAGCCATCGCAACGCCAAGGCTCAGGAATCGCCTTTCGAGATCGACTCACCGAACCCACGTTCCCTCGCGGACGCCTGAACTTTTCCCCCAACAGCATTGCTCATAATGGGCAAGAGCCTGTTCTCCGGACACCCCATACCGGGACATCCCCAGTATTTAGTCCACCCGTAACTAGTGCAATGGGAAGTAACATAAGGACGACTAGCTCAGCACCCAATAGGGTTCACGAACACAGCACCCGATTGCCACCTCCGCCACCTATCTTTAGGTCCGGAGAAGGGATGTCTCCCCCTCCTAGAGGCAGGGCACCGACCTCAGCTTACCAAAATGGAAGCACGACCTCTAGCCGAGAGAACCCGAGGACGGAAGCTGATCCCACAGCTCACCCCCTGGGTCACGTCCCTCAAAATGACTCTAGAGCTAACGAGCGATTTAGTCCACCTAACGCTTGGGACAACGGCAACACTCGACTCCATCAAGAATCTTCTCATCAGATTCCCCGCGAAAACCCAACTGTCCTTCCTCTAGAAGGACCTGAGGCTATTCGCCGATACATGGAGCAAACTCACGCAGCCCTCCAGAAGCTGAACGCTCAAGTGCATAAAGCAACAAGCTCAGCTCCCGAAATCGAGAGCTTGATCGAGGAAACCCGTGGAACCCCATTCACAGACAAAATCGCTAGCTCTTACATAAGAGATACCCGAAA
>CAKOAT010391821.1:0-162985 GCA_932364175.1 Eruca vesicaria subsp. sativa
ACGTTCAAGGCAAAGTATATTAAAAAAGGAAATAAAAATATTTAGAGAATATTTACTTTCAGATTTTGCTAGATTTTCGGATGGTGGCTCATAAACCGTTGGTAGAAGATACATTCTACCAAAATTTCCATTAGTTTAACCAGTGGAAACGTAATCCCACGAGCGTAGACAAACCATTAAAACTAAGAAGATATGTTCTTCCAAGGTAGACGGATGGGTCTTTAGTATATGCTATGTTCTACTAAAACTGCATAACAAAGAAGGAATGTCAGTTATCATATTCTTCGTTCGTAGATGTATATGTTTTTGGTGTATTACGCATTCTAAGCCCTTTAGATGGATGAGTTGTTGGTAGATTTTACATTCTGAATCGCCGTAGATGGTAGATCTGATTTACTACCCGATTTATCCAATTTTTGAAATTACTATTCCAAACATTTTTTGGATGTAAAAATATTTTTCATATATTCACATGGTACTCTATTTCATATTGTATATTTTTCCTCAATTTTTAACCTTGTAAATTTTTTACTATGAATTTTTATATACAAAAAGGGTAGTGAAGGTCCAAAAGTGCCAAAATTTGATTTTATTCTAAGGGGACAATAGTTGTGTTTTTCGGTCCCCTTTTGGCAAATTTCCCAAAAAAAAAAGTAATGGAAGTAAGTGGGAACTCGTTCAGACACAGAGAGGCGCACACACATACACACTTGTTCTGTTTGTAGTCACCCCCATCTTCTGTTTCCTATGCGAGGACTTCAACCGTGCAAATGATAATGGGAATCGTCATGGTCACTATCTTCATCCTCGTAGTTACAAGGAATGTCAAAATCTTCAATGGTTACCATAGCCGTATGATGCCTGTTCCATCTTATCCAGTGCTATATAAACCATGAGGCTCTCAGGAGAAGGCACACACTCTCTTCAAACAAAAAATCTTCGATGCTGCATAGAAATTCAAGTCACAGAAAATTCCAAAAGTCTATGGTAATTCACAACACGTAGGCGTATTATAATAACCAAACAAGAATGAGAGAAAAGGTTTGATCAAGAGCCCGGTGGACACTGAGGAAATTAAATGGATTGAGGCACGTAGGATTCTCTTTTGTAACTCGCCCAACGAGGTATGCATGTGACACTTAATGGATAGAGATGAAATAATTCTTTAAAAACAAAAAAAAAAATCAAGGAGAAATTCAGTTTATAAACATAAAAAGTGATCAAGAATTTACAGGTTTTACACCTAATACCAAGTTCCACAAGTAAAAACTTAGGAGAAGAAATCTAAAAAAAAATCAATATGTTCACACCAAAGAGTAAATATAAATGAAATCCAACCAGAAGTAAAACTATCATCTTAAAGAAACCAGGAGAAGATCCAAGAGTTATATACCAGTAAAGTATGCTCACAGCTTTTCACCATGGCAGTTTATTGAAGAGGAATTTCATTTAAACACATTGCACAAGAGCCATCATGATTACCAAAACTCGGCTCATGGATCTCTCTCTTCCTGGATCATCTTTTCCCCCTAACCAAGATTCAGATAAAACTTTGAGTTACCTTCATACACAGATAAACCAGGACATCATCTTAAAGAGTTTATGCTTTGATGGAATAAAAAGAGAAACATAATTTCTGTCAAATTCATGGATATCAGTGACAATTTCAGCATCTTACACTCCACATTGAAAAGAAGAAAAAACAAAGAACTAAAGTTGCAAACTTGAAATAAAAAAGAACCATATGTCTTTCTGCTCCAGAAGGTTACATAATATATAGGGAGTATGTTTATGGAATAAAAAGTTAATAGAATATGATTAATAAAATTTGAAATAAACTGAAAAAATTCATTCTAATCAAGATAAACATTCCTTTTCAGAACTATATTTTAAATCTAAATTATTTTGCTGTGGAATGGCTAGAACTGTAAAACACTTTGATTATAGCAAACTGTTTATGAATAATTTCATTCTGCAACATGTGTATGGCTCAAATATGACAATACATCTGCGTCATTCGATTTCAGTTTGATTGGCAACTTCTATTGAGTCACGGCATACCATAACTTTTTGTATTATTTTCCATTATTTAAAGACTCAACAGAAAAAAAACAATTTGAAAATGTTTGAGGTCAATAACTTGTATATGAGATGTTTTTTTTTTTTGGTTTTTAGACGAGTTACTATTCCAAACTAATACAACGAAATAACCGATTGAAAAGTGAAAACATCAATACAAACACGACGTTAATATTCACATAGGCTTTGCCGAAAGAAGAACATAAAAATTCGTAAAAAAGCCTTTCACATAATGATTACACAAAAATTATACAAACATTTAAAGTGAAAAACGAGGGTAATTCATTGGCAGAGTACAGTAGTATAATCCGTAATTAACGACAGTAAAGTAAAGCAGGGTTTTATATCTTAAATCTCAATTAAATAATATTTTCTTCAAGGAAGAAAAATAAAAAAAAAGTGTTGTATTCACTAGTCAGAGTCTGCCTTTTGGTGTCTCCTCTCTTTGGCTCGCTTTAAACTTTGAGAGTAAAGTAGTAGTAGAAGATCACGCCTATGTCTCTAGATTCTTCATTCCCTCTCGCCTTTTGCTAATTCAGCTTCAAGAGAACAAACACATTTTGGTTTTATTGAGCGGCGCGACTCTTTCGCTGTTACTACTGTTCGGATCGATTTGTTTTTTTTTTTATAAAAAATCTATACGAGCTGTTACGCTGCTTTGGGATTGAATTCAAAATTCGACGAGTCGTTAGAGATGTAGATAGGATTTCGTGATTGCAACGACGTCGTCTTTTGATTTCTATAACAGTTCAGCTCCGAGGAGTGTGAATTTCGTGGAGGTTTGAAAATTGTATTGTAATATGTCGAGGAACGGTAGAATGGCGTCGGATCTTAGCAGTAGAGCTGGTCCTGTTGCGAGGGATATTGAGCAGGTCGTCATCGTCTTGTTTATGATTCTAGTGATAGTAGTTTTAATGAATTGTTAGGTCTTCTTTTGTGGAATTTGAATGATTTCATCTGCTGAATCCTAAGGTATAATTGCATTCTTATGGAAGAAGAGATTATTAATCTTAGGTTAGACATCTAAAACTGAGAACTGGATTCTAAATTATAAGGTTAGTGAAGAGGTTTTGGCTAAATACTCAAGTCAATTTTGGAGTCTGTAAGCTTGTGTCAAAGCTATATAATGAAGTAAATGTAATTCTTTTATTTTCATGATTTTTTTAGCAGTTTAGTTAGAGAGTTCTATCAGGTGCAATTGATCATCTCCATTTAAGACTATATCATCTTAGCTCATTGTTAATGTTGTTGGATTGAAATTCTCGTGTCTCCACTGCTTGTTATCTTCTTTAATATTTTGTTATATTACTGTCTCTTACGGACTTTTCTTTGTTCTCATTTTGGGTCAGGCTGTCACTGCCCTGAAAAAGGGAGCTTATTTGCTCAAATATGGAAGAAGGGGAAAGCCTAAGTTCTGTCCTTTTCGCCTTTCTAATGTAATCATTTTGAGCAACGAACTCCTTCTGCTCTCCTGTTTATTTGAGGATTCTTTGCGAGACTACATTGTCCTTTTGATTTGTTATATTGCGTCTCTGCGGCTTGATGTGTGTGGGGTCTTGTTGTTCTGTGTCTAAGTAAATGTTTTGTCTTGTAACTTTCAGGATGAGTCAGTTTTAATATGGTTCTCGGGGAAGGAAGAGCAAAATTTGAAACTGAGCCATGTTTCGAGGATCATATCTGGCCAGCGCACTGTAAGTTTTGACAGCTGTGGATATTGTCAATTAGTTCTCCCTTGATCTGGCATTAAAAATTGTTCAGAATAAGTTTCGTGAGACTAGTACTGTTTATTATGTCAATGTCATTTCCATGAGCCAATTTTCCTTAGTTGTCGGTTGCATATTTGGACCTTACATAATCTAGTGTGATATTCTGATAGGTCCTTTATGGTGTTTATCTTGCAGTCTATTTTTCAGAGATATCCACGTCCCGAGAAGGAATATCAATCGTTTTCGTTAATATACGACGATAGGTCATTGGATTTGGTGAGGGTTTTCTTATAGTATACCATTATTTTTTCTATATTTCTCTATGAAATCGTTATAATTAGATGTCTGTTATGATTGAAAGTTCATTAATTAGGTGTTAGAATTTTGTTTTTATAGATATGCAAGGATAAAGACGAGGCTGAAGTGTGGTTTAGTGGTTTAAAAACCTTAATCTCTCGTTGCCATCAACGGAGATGGAGGACCGACTCAAGAAGTGATGAGACGCTATCGGAAGCTAACAGTCCCAGGACTTATACTCGGAGAAGCTCCCCTTTGCATTCTCCCTTTAGCAGCAATTATAGTTTCCAGAAGGTACTAGAATGAAATAGTCCATTTCATCTTGTATTCCATTTCATTTCTGCATGTCTTAACTCAGGTTATTTTGTTATCACTCAGGATGGCTCTAATCACCATCGTGTTCACAGTCCGTATGAGAGCCCGCCTAAGAATGGCATTGACAAGGAAGTTTCAGACATGTCATTGTATGCACTTCCGCCAAAAGGATATTTTCCCTCAGATCCGGCAAGTATCTCAGTTCACTCTTTGTCATCTGGAGCCTCAGATGCCATACACGGTCAAATGAAAGGTATGGGTATGGATGCTTTTAGAGTTAGTCTGTCAAGTGCTATTAGTTCTTCGAGCCATGGTTCTGGTCATGATGATGGAGATGCGTTGGGAGACGTTTTCATTTGGGGAGAAGGAATAGGTGAAGGTGTTTTGGGTGGTGGAAACCATAGAGTTGGAAGTTCCTTTGGGATCAAAATGGATTCCTTGGTGCCAAAAGCTTTAGAATCTTCTATAGTACTTGATGTCCAGAATATTGCTTGTGGTGGACAGCATGCTGTCCTTGTGACAAAACAGGGAGAAAGTTTTTCCTGGGGAGAGGAATCTGAGGGTAGGCTTGGCCATGGTGTAGATTCCAATGTTCAACATCCAAAACTTATTGATGCACTTAGTACCAGTAATATTGAGCTTGTCGCATGTGGCGAATACCATAGTTGTGCAGTTTCTCTATCGGGGGATTTGTATACCTGGGGTAAAGGAGATTTTGGTATACTGGGACATGGAAATGAAGTCAGTCACTGGATCCCAAAAAGAGTGAATTTTTTGATGGAAGGGATTCATGTATCATCTATCGCTTGTGGACCTTACCACACAGCTGTTGTGACTTCTGCTGGGCAGTTGTTCACTTTTGGTGATGGGACCTTTGGTGTTTTGGGCCATGGAGACAGGAAAAGTGTTTTCACACCCAGAGAGGTAGACTCCTTGAAAGGTCTTCGCACTGTACGGGCTGCCTGTGGTGTATGGCACACAGCCGCAGTTGTAGAAGTCATGGTTGGAAACTCAAGCTCTAGTAACTGCTCCTCAGGAAAGCTCTTTACATGGGGTGATGGTGATAAGAATCGTCTTGGTCACGGTCACAAAGAACCAAAACTCGTACCTACCTGTGTTGCAGCTCTTGTAGAACCTAATTTTTGTCAAGTTGCGTGTGGACATAGCCTTACAGTTGCACTAACAACACTGGGCCATGTCTATACTATGGGTAGTCCTGTTTATGGCCAGCTCGGAAACCCACATGCTGATGGAAAGCTACCAGCCAGGGTTGAAGGTAAACTTCACAAGATTTTTGTCGAAGAAATTGCTTGCGGTGCTTATCATGTTGCAGTTTTAACTTCAAGGACTGAGGTTTACACTTGGGGAAAAGGATCAAATGGTAGACTAGGCCATGGGGATGCAGATGATAGAAATTCCCCAACGTTGGTTGAGTCGCTTAAGGATAAACAGGTGAAAAGCATTGCATGTGGCTCTAACTTTACCGCAGCTGTCTGTCTTCACAAATGGGCATCAGGGATGGATCAGTCCATGTGTTCAGGTTGCCGTCAGCCTTTCAATTTCAAGAGAAAGCGGCACAACTGCTATAACTGTGGACTTGTGTTTTGCCATTCTTGCAGTAATAAAAAGTCCCTCAAGGCTTGTATGGCACCGAACCCGAACAAACCATATCGAGTGTGTGACAAGTGTTTTAACAAATTGAAACAGACCAGTGAAGCTGATGGATCATCTCATTCTTCCTTGAGTCGAAGAGAAAGTGTCAACCAGGGATCAGATGCAATTGACAGAGACGAGAAGTTGGATTCTAGATCAGGCGGACAGTTATCTAGATTCACATTGTTGGAGCCTATAAAGCAAGTGGACAGCCGAACCAAGAAGAGTAAGAAATACGAATTTAATAGTAGTCGTGTCTCACCAATACCAAGTGGAGGCTCTCACCGAGGTTCACTAAACGTAACCAAGTCTTTTAATCCAACTTTTGGATCATCGAAGAAATTCGTCTCAGCGTCTGTTCCTGGTTCTCGAATTGCGTCTCGGGCAACTTCACCAATATCAAGACGCCTAAGCCCACCCCGTTCAACAACGCCAGCTCCTACATTTTCAGGACTAAGTACACCAAAAATTGTCGTGGATGATACCAAGAGAACCAATGATAATATAAGCCGGGAGGTGGTTATGCTAAGATCTCAAGTAAGCTGCTTCACGCTCTGGTTCTTGATCCTTATTCCATAATATACACATATAGGAAGAAAACATAGTTGGTGAGATCATGCAACTTTGTTTAACGATTGTCCAGTTGTGTTTCTGGTTCATAACGATTACTTTGTGTATTTTAGTCATTAAGGAATAGATCTTCTTTATGGACCTAGGAAGTATCCTTTCATTTACTTTATCACTTGTGTGCCTAGATGAACCAAACAATTGGTTAGATAATGCTCCTTGAATTGTGTAAAGATATTCCCCAAGGATTTTGTTTAGTTGGAATCATTTGTCTGTCTCATTCGTTGCAATTGACGACTCCTTTGCTAATTCACTAGTAAATGATTATCACAGGTTGAAAATCTTACACGGAAGGCACAGCTTCAAGAAGCTGAACTGGAAAGAACAACCAAACAACTAAAGGAGGCTCTAGCAGTTGCTAACGAAGAAACAGAGAGATGCAAGGCAGCTAAAGACGTGATTAAATCACTTACCGCTCAGGTAGAGTAAAATTTTCCTCTGTGCTATTTATTTAAATGAAGCAAAAAAAAAATACTGTATGCAACTTACTAGTTGTTACAATGAAATCATGCAGTTGAAAGACATGGCTGAAAGATTACCTGTCGGATCAGCTCGGACTATCATGTCTTCTTCTCTTACTTCGTTTGGTTCCAGTCCTGTTTACGTTCCCCCTTCTTCTAACACATTAAACCGTCCAAACAGCCGAGAAACTGATGCTGATGGCCCAAACACCGTCCCAGTGTTTTCTAACGGGACCAGCACGCCTGTTTTTGATGGTGAAAGTTACCGACAGCAAGCGAATGATGCTGCTGAATTGATAAATAGAATCAGCCCTCGAATGAAAGAGAGTGAAGAACCCCGTAACGAAAATGAGTGGGTTGAACAAGATGAGCCTGGTGTGTACATCACTCTCACAGCCTTAGCGAGAGGGGCAAGGGATCTAAAACGCGTCCGTTTCAGGTAATCTTCTTCTTTCTGATTTTCGAGGCTTAGTTGGAATGTTTCCTTTTTCTGTTGATGATGAACTGAAACTATAATCGGAGAATGATTGTGATGGCAGCCGAAAGCGGTTCAGCGAGAAACAAGCAGAAGAGTGGTGGGCAGAGAACAGAGGACGAGTTTACGAACAATACAATGTAGTCGTTGACAAATCAAGCGTGGTGTAGGAAGTGAAGACTTGGCTCATTAAATACTTTGCCTTATCCCCCAAACAACACCGTTTTCTTTTGTTCTTTCTCGTTAACGGTTATTTTCATAGGTTTATTGGGGTTTATAACAAAACATAGAGTTAGCCAGAGAGATTAGGAGTGTTTTTACATCTTCTTTCATTATAGTTTGGGTGTTCTCTTGTAAATTCTATAAACATACCCTGTCTATTTCTATAAATGCTATTAATTAATCTTGAACTTGAAGCAGCACTAATTGTTTGGAGCAGACTGCGAAGCAACAAAGAAGGGTGTGTATAAGAGAAAACAACACATTTTAACGACTAGATGCATAGTCCCCGCGCAAGCACGGAGGTTAGATACGTTGTTGATGTATTTGTGTAGTTTTGTGTATGAAATTTTGCTGTTTTTTTTTAACATTTATTTATCTGGCTTATCTATAATGGTGATGAATGAAACATTAGAAATCACACAACTTGATTAGTCTGATAAAAGAATAAACATCGAATTCATATGAGTTGATATTTTCATATCTTATCTTCGTAGTGATTTTATCGAGCATTCCCTTTATTAGTAATTTTATCGAGCATTACTGTTATTAGTGCTTTCATGTAAAAAAATAATTTAATGGAGACAAGACAAAAAAGGACATGTGTTTATTAGTGTAATTTTCTTTCTGAAATTATGTTGTATATATATATATATTTTTAATTGTGATGTATATGAGAGTTATGGTCGATCTGAATGGTTCGGGATAAATATTTATTATTGAAAATATGTTTTTATTTTATTTGATGATTATAACTGAATTGAAATGATATTGGAGGTTAGAACATGATAACCTTTCTTATAAAAGTATCTAAGATGATCTCATAAAGTTTCAAATTCTTAAGCCATTTTGTATCCCAACAATCAGCATAAACAAACATTCTGAATCTTCCTAAGCTTTTAGGTATCCTGAAAAGCCCAAATTAAAAAAAAAAAAAAAATTACATGCAAACAGTGTGATTCGAACCCGCGCACTCGCGGTACCAACTTCTCGTCACCTACATACACCAATGGGCCATTTCATCACTAGTCAATAACATTCAATCTTACAAAATCTTATACATTTTTGTTTTCCCTAATAACACGCGCGGGGCCCGTAAACTTGCTGACGTGGACACGTTGAGGAGCTTCAAAAGTAAAAAAAAATTACATGCAAGCACTATGATTCGAACCCGCGCACTCGCGGTACCAACTTCTCGTCACCAACATACACCACTGGGCCATTTCATCACTAATCAATAACATTCAATCTTACAAAATCTTATACATTTTTGTTTTCCCTAATAACACCGTAGGGCCCACAAACTTGCTGACGTGGACACGTTGAGGAGCTTCAAAAGTTTACTATTATTATATAGACTAGCTGCATAATCCCCGCGCAAGCGCGGGGCCGGAATCATTGTGTGTACGTGTATTTTTTTCGATTGTTGGTTTAGTGAATTCTTCTAATGACACCAAATAATAATGAAATGGAAAGAATGTAGTAAGAGTGTAAAGTGAAAATATTGTATATATTCCCTCCGTTTCATAATAAGTGTCGTTGTAGAGAGAAATTTCCGTTACTAAATAAGTGTCATTTTCGGTTTTCAATGCAAAATTTATTAATTGTATTCTATAATCTATTTTTCTATTGGTTAAATATGGTTAGGTGTATAAATAATTGTGTTTTTATATAAGAAATATACAAAATTAATTGTTTTCTTAATTCGTGTGCCGAAGTCTAAAATGATACTTATTATGAAACAGAGGAAGCATAATGTATTAAATGTTATTTATATGCGAAGTAAGGTTTATAGGAATAGTTAGAATATTATATAGTTTTTAGTATGTAAAAGTAGGTGTTTATTTTTTTTTTTGCTGTCAATAGTTTTTATATCCTAGGTCAAAACTTAATATAATTCTATATTTATAGTATTTATATTTGTATTAAACAATTTATAAATTTGAAAATAACCTTAATTAAGTTAATATTCGTTGTTTGAGTTTCAATAGATAGGTTTTTATATATGGTTTTTTGTAAGTTTGGATTTTGTTCATTATGTGGCATTTTTTCTACGGCGTCATTGATTATGGAAATTCATTCGCCGGAGTCTGGAGTCGGTGGTTAGGAATGTTTTCAATGAAATTATAGTAGTTATTAAAATGTAAGAGAAATTACATATTCATTTAATAAATAACGAAAATACTTAAATTTTGTTGTTTATTTTATTTTATTTCACATACAAATTTTTTGAAAATATATTAGGAATGTGTTAAATGTTATTCATATGCGAAGTAAGGTTTATAGAAATAGTTAGGATACAATATAGTTTTTAGTGTGTAAAAGTAGGTGTTTTTTTTTGATGTAAATAGTTTTTATATCGTAGGTCAAAACTTGATATAATTCTATATTTATAGTATTTATATTTGTATTAAACGATTTATCAATTTGAAAATAACCTTAATTAAGTTAATATTCGTTGTTTAAGTTTCATTATATAGGTTTTATATATGATTTTTTGTAAGTTTGAGTTTTGTTCATAAATGATATGGCATTTTTATCTACGCGTCATCGACTGTGGAAATCCATTCGCCGAAGTCTCGAATCGGGAGTGAAGAATGTTTTCAATGAAATTATAGTAGTTATTAAAATGTAAGAGAAATTACATATTCATTTAATAAATAACGAAAAATAATGAAATTTTGTTGTTTTTTTTTATTTTATCTCACATACAATTTTTTTGAAAATATATATTAGGAAATATGTGCAATGATTTAACTTTTTGAGCTCGTAAGCTATATTATTCAAGCCTTATTAAGCCATCCACGTATGCAGCCGCGTGAGACTAACTTTTTTTTTTCGTCTGTTCGTTTTTTGATTTTTTTTTTCTTAATATTTTTGGGTTGAGCTATATTATAGGATAGTTTTAAGGCTCTTTAAGCCATCCGCGTAGGCAACCGCGTGAAACTTGTTTTTTTTTTTTTTTTTTGGATCCAATTTTAACTATTTTGGGTTTGAACTTGTTAAGATTTAGGGTTTATCCAACTATTTTGATTTTATATTTGTATTAAACGATTTATCAATTTGAAAATAACCTTAATTAAGTTAATATTCATTGTTTAAGTTTCATTATATAGGTTTTATATATGATTTTTTGTAAGTTTGAGTTTTGTTCATAAATGATATGGCATTTTTATCTACGGCTTCATCGACTGTGGGAATCCATTCGCCGGAGTCCGGAATCGATAGTGAGGAATGCTTTCAATGAAATTATAGTAGTTATTAAAATGTAAGAGAAATTACATATTCATTTAATAAATAAGGAAAAATAATTAAATTTTGTTGTTTTTTTTTTAATTTTATCTCACATACAATTTTTTTGAAAATATATATTAGGAAATATGTGCAATGATTTAACTTTTTGAGCTCTTAAGCTATATTATTCAAGTCTTATTAAGCCATCTACGTAGGTAGCCGCGTTAGACTCACTTTTTTTTTTGTTTTTTGGTATGTTCGTTTTTGAATCCATTTTTAAATATTTTTGGGTCGAGCTATATTATAAGATAGTTTTAAGGCTCTTTAAACAATCCGCGTAGGCAACCGCGTGAGACTTACTTTTTTTTTGTTTTTTTATTGTTTGTTTTTGGATCCAATTTTAACTATTTTGGGTTTGAACTTGTTAAAATTTAGGGTTTATCCAATTATTTTGATTTTTAAAACAATAAGCCCAAAAAACATAAAAACCTTATAAACAAAAAACCCATATGATAATAACCAAAATACAAAAAAATCAAAATACATGATAGCTACGTGGTTTGAACCCACAACCTTGCATATTTAATTAGACACCTTATACCACTTGGCTAAAGTGTATTTCAATGTTCTCAATCATCTTACCAAGGCTATGGATTTTTAAAACATACTTATGGGACTCACAAAACTGCTGACGTGACGCATTGTGAAGCCTAGAAAATCTACTATTATAAAATAAATTATACCACTAGAAATTTGGAATTACATTTTAGCACATAATACGCGGCCACTTTTTGTTTGTTTGATATGACTATTACAATTGCATGTGTTGGTCAGCAACTTAAACAGTTTTACATATACGCTATTCAAAGTACATATTAGAAACAACTAACATCAAGACAATTCTAATTCAATTCTCAGGGTCGACCCTGAAGCATACCTAGTGAAACATTTATCTCAGATCTTCAAAAATTTTGAAGAAAATTACATAAGTAAAAGTTCCAAAAAAATTTTTTAGACCCCCAAAAATTTTTTTTACATAGAAATCGCTATAAACTCCCGAAACCTCAGAACCGACCCTGCCATTTCTACAAAATATATACAACCACCAGGAGAAGCAAAATAAAACATACCACCAAGACCGTTCCAAATTATAGCTAGCAAGACCATGTTCGAAAAGAATATTAACTATATATTTAATAATGTAATGAATTAATTGTTTTATCTATAAATATTTGAGGTTTCTCTTCGAATTATGAACTATAAATTTAATAATACAT
Source organism: Eruca vesicaria subsp. sativa (assembly GCA_932364175.1). Taxonomy (NCBI): domain Eukaryota; kingdom Viridiplantae; phylum Streptophyta; class Magnoliopsida; order Brassicales; family Brassicaceae; genus Eruca; species Eruca vesicaria. The sequence goes on from CAKOAT010391821.1 coordinate 12,344, forward strand.
TCAAATTTTAAAGTTTTAAACCAAATTTATGTATCATTTTTGAAAAAAATTCTTAATATTTTTGTTACTCTTAGACTCGGTCTCCGCTCAATAGTTCCACTAGCACAAGTTATTAAACGACCATGCATACCACCTATATTTCTTCTCCCAATCAAACATTCCACCCCAAACATATTAAATACAAAAAACATTAACATACAATATCACCTCCATTAGTAGTCATAACACACACAACAAAATCAAACAACAATTCCCATAGATCAATGAAAATTAAAAACACTAATCTAATATATTTCCCTGTTTTAAAAATTTTATGTCACGAATTCCCAAACAAATCTTGAACATAAATCTAATAGTGATATGAATATATATATATATATATATATATATAATTTAACTTAGTGAATTAAAGACTTAATAAAAAACAATTTAACAAAAACATCAGTGAAATATTCTAAAAGTTTTACTGCCCAAAAATAAAAACAAAACATAGCTCGACTAAAATAATCTACATGAATCGTGTTAAAAAAAAAGCAATAACAAATATAATTATTTATGCATAGTACATATCCACAAATTTCAAAACAAAAGAATAATTTGAAACGAATATTTTATATACAATATTATAATTTTATATATCATAAATAAATTATATCCCACCCGTAGGGCGGATCGATCCTAATATTTAATAAAGACAAAAATCATTTGAAAACACAATATACAAAAAATGTTATTAGTAAGTATTGTAAGGCTTAAAATAATAAAGATTATGTTTTAGTAAGATAGATATTACATATAAGAAAAATAATGAGAATTTTATTTTGAACATATTATCCAAAACCTGAAAGTCAGACTGCAACAAAAAAAAAAACCCCTAAAACTAAAACCAGACAAAATTTGCAAAATCCCGATTGATTCTTATTTCTCTTAAACCAAAAATCGAAACAAAACCAAAACCGAACTGAAGAAGAAATAAGTATCCAAGCATTCAACAAAATAAAAATATGAACTATTAATTATAATATATATATAATTTATAAATTTAAATATCCAATATTTACCCAAGTTTTTGGTTTTCTGTGTTTTACTTGGGTTTTCAATTTTTTCCGAAACTTTTGACTTTGAACATGAATCAAACTCAAACTATTTCTAATTTGGTTTCACTTTGGGTTTTACAAGTAAAAAATAAAAACATGGTCCATATCCGACATTAGCTATATTCAGCATATATACGAATAGAAAAAACATATGTACCATATTGCAGTATATAATAAGATACACATAATTGTTAGCAATGAATAAGTCAAAATTTGTGAAATTTATAACTAATAACTAAAGATAAGATCTATAATCCCAAACTAAAATCCTGACTAAGTCCCAAGTTCCATATAAGGTCGTGTTTTCTTGATTTTACAAAGTTATTATGATTAAAATTGCTCTCAAGCAGATCTTGAATCTTCAAACCACATGACTACCATGAATTGGTTAAAAAAACTATAATTTAATGGCAAGGAATATAACTGTGTTGAATGGTTACCATATCATATATATCACGTGAACATATCTCATATATACAAAGATTAAGAGTGGTAAATATACTCTTAGTACATATACCTGGCCTTTAAACCAGAGCAGATGCGATCCCACAACTCCATGACTTGATGACCGGTGAGGTCGGAACCAACGCCATTGATAGAGAGCAAGTGGCCAAATCCGTTGGAGTAGAAAAAGCCGTGAAGGACATGGCCTTGAAGCTCCACGAGACGAGACGAGAGAGACTTTGTTTTTCGGGAGAGCGCAGATTCCGCCTTCTGGTTTTAGAAAGAACCAGCCTATAAGGTTCCATAAATGAATGCGGAAATATACATTTTTGATTTATAACCTATGTTACATAGAAACGGAAGCGGATACGTGGAAGCGGAATCGTATGGAAGCACGAAATCGAAATTTTTAAAAATATTAAAAAACGGATACGTGTTGGAAGCGTATATCTCAATATACATATATATATATATATATATATATATATATATATATATATATATATATATATATATATATACGAAATTTTTAATAAATTATAACTAAGAATTATATGATTCTAATTTAAAATAAAACATTTATTCATTTATCGTAATTTTAAATGATTGCATATTATAATTATGAAAATACGGATAAATTAAGTTTATAAACAAATATTACCATTTAGTTATTTTTTTTACATTTTATAAATAATTGGCACACCATATTTGAATATATATTCTCACTATATATAATATTATATATTATAAAAACATAAAAATAATTTTATATTTTATTTATTTAATATGGTATTGTGCTTTTAAAATTGAAAGCGTACTTCCAAAATGGAAACATAAGCTTCCAACATAATTTTATATAGAATATTTTAGAAGCGTGATTCTGCAAGTTTCCACAAGGTTCCGATTCCGATTCTGGTTTCAAAGCGGAAAGCGCACATCCGATGAAACTTCCATGCAACATAGTTTATAACATGTACATATTATTAGTCCAACAAAAACTGACATATGAAACTAAATTTGATGAAGCTTCATTCTTCTAACCGAGTGTTTCTTCACCATATCAATTTGTCACTTTTTACATCTGTTCATTAACATGCAACGAAAAATGCTTATACGTTGAGGTAGACCATCTTATCAGTTCTTTTTATTGTAAAGTTATGATCATTGATCATATTTATGGATGTATAACACATGTACATATTATATATATATGCAAAAAATATAGACACTAATGAGACAATAATATTGAAAGTTTGAGTGACACAAGAAAATTACTATGTAAGAAAAAAAAAGAAACAAAGGGACAGATGGGTCTTTCCATATCAGTTGTTTTAAAAAGTGTTTATTTTATGAGCTAGCCGTCGCTCTCCATCAGCGATTCTCTGTCAGTCAAATCTTCCCTCTAAGTCTCTCCATCTTTTGTGATCAAGCAATGGCTCTCTCATCAGCAATTTTGTGTCAGTGAAACCCCAAGTCTCTCCATATGGAAAGATCAGTCAAACCCTCAACGGTTTTATCCCAATCGTTAGCTTTAAAGCCTCTCTCTCTTTTCTTAGCTATCTCCATGGTGCTCTTTCCTCTCCAAAGCCTGTTGTTTTCCTCTCTTTCTATTGTTTTCTCTCTCTTCCTCTCTTCGGCGACGATGAATCGACATATCAAGTTCGTTTTAGATAGTCTGGAACGTATTCTAGGGTTGCTCTTCTACCCCTTGGGCTGTGCGGTAGAAAAGTCAATGGCTCTACTTGTCATTAGCTCTTTGTCACTTCATGTGACCATGGTGTGTGCTTTGATGATGTGGTGGTGGAGCCTAATCAGGAAGGAACTGACAATGATCACGTTGTGGGCTGTAGTTGTTCCATACATTATTCTTACAATACCATTTCACTGTTTCAGGGACTTTATTATGAGAGCTATCCAGACGGGACATCAGATTTACCCCAATACCACCTTGTTGGTTCGTTGTCTCTTGCACTTGGTCGGTCTCTCCTCCATGGTTGAAAAAGCCCATGGATGGAACGCATTTGGGGTTTTGTTCTTCTTATCTTGGTATATACACTTAAGCGCAACTAGGTGGTTACTTACGAATTTACGGATATAAATATTGTATGAAAATATATATTATGTATATCATGCCAGAAATTTTGAATAATAATTAGAAGCCTTTATAAATATAATTTTTAACTTCATATAGTTAAACAATCAGTCGTAAAGTTTCCATAAATATTATGAAAAAATAACTGATGAATATTTAGTAATAACAAATACTTGTAGAATTATATATGTAATTATCATATTAACTTCTGCAAAACATATTATGCATCTTCTTTGGACTCTTCTTATTTTTCTCGTTCAATTTGTTCTTTTTATTAGTTTTTTGCTTATGTTTTCCTAATATTTTACATATTTTTTTGCCAAATATTTATTTATCTCTAAATAGTAATACAAAACATGTAATCAATGAACCAAAAATCCATCTTATAAATATTTTCAATCATTACTTTATTCACTATATTAATTGACTTAAATGCAAAACATTTTTTTTAAATCTAAGTTCTCACATGTCGTTAAATAAAATATGTCCAATCTTCAAAGTCTAATTATTTATAAAGCATACAACTATATTTTTATATGAATATGAAATCATTATATCTATTACTATAATTGTTTTTCTCATTATATCTGGTTCAGAGAGATCTGGGCCATCTGGTTCTTGATATAGAAGAGATTGTGGAGGATGACTTGGCGGCGCTGGTTCAGGGAGATCAGGTTCTTGAGATAGAGGAGGATGACATGGAGGCTGGGGCGCTGGTTCAGGGAGATCTTGTTCCTGAGCTAGAGGAGGTTGAGGAGTAGATCACTGTTGGCCTCTAGAAGATTCGAGATTGACGTAGGGTTTGTTTTTTTTTTTAATTTATCTGCTGTTTCTGTTACGAGTTTCATTAAGTTTAGATTCTTGGTTTTATGATATTTCGAACTTCGTGAGAACATGTTATCTCTTCTTTTGTAATGTGTTCAATAATATTATTATCAAAACGAATGTAGTGATTCTGAACTGTGACAATACATTTGCTCACAGAAAGTTTACATTTTTCTATATGTATTGTCATGAATTAGCAGCACAAACTGATTTCATTTCTTTCAACTCAATAGCTCTCGACGCTCTGCTCACCGTATACACCAAGTTGCATTTACCATTTTCAAACGAGTCAAACCTTCTCTCCAAGTCTCTCCATCTTTTGTTATCAAACAATCGCTCTCTCATCAGCAATTATGTGTCATTTAAACCCAAATCTCTCCATATGGACAGATCAGTCAAGCTTGTTGTTCTCCTCTCTTTCTCTTCCTCTCTTTTCTCTCCAAAGCTTCTTATTTTTACTGTAGGGTTTGTAGTTTTAATTTTGGGTAAATGTACTATTTCTCCATGAAACTATCATATAACATCAAATATCCATCGAACAATCACCTTGTTCCATAACTCTCTGAATTATAAGTTATAAACTAATTTCTTCCCAATATATATAGTTTAAATATATTTCTCTCTGAATTAATAACTCGGAACTTAATTACACATAAACAATGGTTTAATCAATTTATTGTTAACCAAACAATATTAAAACCAAACAAAAATTATATTTTATCAAAAAAGAAGTTTTCAAAGTCTCTCAAATATAAAGTTTTAAAAGTTTCTTTAATCAAAGTGATAGTCTGGAGTTTGAATAGTATATGAATATTCCTTCTTTTGGATAACAATTTGATTATTAACTTGTTTAATTAGTTTAAGTTATATGGTTAATTTGCTCAAAAAGCTATATGGTTAACAATAAACCAATAAAAATTGTAGTATATGAGTAATTAAGTTTCAAACTATCGATTTAGGGAGAAATACATTTGTAACTTTCGATTCAGGAAGAAATAAGTTTGTAACTTTTGATTCAGGAAGATATGACACGAGGACATAGTTCGGTGGATATTGATCTGATGATATATGATAGTTCTCGTGGAGAAATAGTTTGTTGACCCTTTAATATTTAAGTCCATTAATGGCCCTGCTCGGATCGGAGAGATGGGCCGCTTGTTCAGAGGGATGATGAGCTAGATGAGGTTGAGGAGGATGATGTGACGGCACCGGTTCAGGGAGATCTGGGCCATCTGGTTCTTGATATAGAGGAGGTTAAGGAGGATGACGTGGCAGCGCCTGTTCAGGGAGATCTGGGCCATCTGGTTCTTGATATAGAAGAGGTTGAGGAGGATGACATGGAGGCTGGGGTGCTGGTTCAGGGAGATCTGGTTCTTGAGATAGAGGAGGTTAAGGAGTAGATCGTTGTTGTCCTTCTAAAAGATTCGAGATTGATGTAGAGTTTGTTTTTAAAAAAAAAATTAGCTGAGTTTTTTTATTAACTGTTGTTTTTGTTATGAGTTTCATTAAGTTTAGATTCTTGGTTCTATGATTCGTGAGAACATGTTCTCTCTTCTTTTATTATGTGTTCGATAATATTATCAAAACAGATGTAGTGATTCTGAACTGTGACAATACATTTGCTCATAGAAAGATTACATTTTTCTATATGTACTGTGACTTCAGCATCCTTACCAAGCAGGAAAATTTGTGAATGAACCCTTTTATTGAAGCTTAATGTGGTTTTCTCCCCTAATGAGTTGGCTTTACCAAATGGGGTTCTGAGACTTCAACCAAAAGGAGGTCAAGGCTATCACAACGGGTATGTATGTATGTTTGTATGTGCCGCTTGAACATCTAAGTGTGTGTTTCTGGTCTAGAATCTGATATTGGTTTTGTATTTGTTGCAGAGTAAAGAGTGTAATGGGGAATTCGGACGGTCGTAGAAACTTTCCTCGATTAAGCACAGGTGCGGTTTTGGTTCTGTTTCAACCCTTATTATCATTTTGTTTCTGTCTTCAGCTTAGTGGTTTGTTGATTTTTGGTCAGGCATTGGTCATCCACCAGGAAACATGGCTTTCCTTCTCAGAAGTTTAGTACATCGGAATGGAAACACATTGATGAAGCACTCGAGCAAGGGAGAGAAGCAGTGAAGATTCTTGTGCTCAGTGGATTGTTCAGTGAAGGAATATCAAGATTTAATTTTGTCCAGAAGTATAAATTCCACAGTTTTGAACCAAAAATTACAGACAAGGGATTGGCTTTTAGCATTTTCATTTTGTTGTTAAATATATATAATTATTGATTGATCACAATACCAACAAGTTATATTATATATTGCTTTGACTATCCCATAAAGGAGAAAGATTATGATCTTTTAGATCGAGTTATACATCCGACACAAAGAGAGTTTCTTTCAGAAGAGAGTTTCTTTCATCCTAAATAACACAAAGCAGAAGCCAAAACTCCCTTCAAACTTCGACAGGATACTCAAAACTGACATCCTTGCCAGTAAGTTTACCGTACACACCAATCATAGTCTCGAGCTTGTACTCCGTGTTGCTCCTTTCCTTGGTATCCAAGTAGACCTGTCACTTTCAAAACCAGAGTCAAATAGATTAACAAGAGACATTTGCAGATATGATCATTAGGCATTTACAAACGAGAGCAAGTGTTCATACCTTTCCACTAAACTTCTTCTCAAGCTCTCTAACGAGACGAGGATGAATCTTGCGGAAAGCTTTCCTCAATCTGAATGGGACGTAAATCACAACAGCCTTGCGGTTTCCAGAGATAGATGTCCCTGTTACTGCAATATAGAAAATCAAATTAAATTCTCCTTCCATGCCAAAGGGGGGAAGAAACAAAAATTTAGGAACATATACAGCTTGGTTGGTTGATGTAGAGATCTTTCAGCTTGCTTTTCAACTCCTGGTTTGTGTTCTCCATATCAAACAAAGCCTGTGAGAGAAGAAGCCAAAAAAAATAAAAAAAAAATATCAGTTTATAAAATGAATTCACATGACAAATCATTTTGAAGAAAACACACACATAAAATTAGTTATTAATTACTATTAATTACCTGAGCAACAAGCTCATCGCGCTCTGTTGTAGCAGCACATTCTTGTCTTTCTTGATCTTGTTCTGAGCGGAGAACATCTTCGCAGAAAAAAGTCAAATGCTTCAGGCAAGTTTGAATGTTTCCTTTTTCTGTTGATGATGAACTGAAACTATAATCGGAGAATGATTGTGATGGCAGCCGAAAGCGGTTCAGCGAGAAACAAGCAGAAGAGTGGTGGGCAGAGAACAGAGGACGAGTTTACGAACAATACAATGTACGGATAGTTCTTGACAAATCAAGCGTGGATGTAGTAAGTGAAGCATTAACATAGAAAACCAGAGTTTCCCACTCATCTTTTTCTTGTTAATGGGGGGGTTTTATAGGTGTATAATTGAGGTTTATAACAAAACACAAGAGAGAGCTTAGAGAGATTAGGAGTGTGTTTTCACCATCATCTTCTTTCATTATAGTTTTGGGTGTTTTCTCTTGTAAATTCTTCTGTAAATCCTATAAACATATGTTGCCTTTTGTCTCTATAAACGATATTATTTGATGTTGAAGTTGAAGCAGCACTAATGGCTTGGAGCAAACTTGTTAAATAAGCAAGAAGGGTCTGTATACGAGAAAACAACACTTTATTGTAATGATTAAAATACCATTGCAAATACATTTTAGTAAATGAATATCACATCACTCATCTTGTGTTTGATGCACTAATACCCTTACATTTGTTGGTCAACAACTAAAACCAAGTTAACTCACCAAAACCAAACAACTAATGACCAACCATATAGAATTAGAACACAGCTTCTGAACAGCTGAGAAGACTACACCAACCTCTGCCTACCATTACAACTTGTTTCTTTTGTTAGTCCACCAATCCTGAACAAAGAAAAAAAACTCATAAAAACCATTCAGTAGAGACATTCCAAAACGACGATATGAACAACACTCACACTCACACCATGTCTTCCTGCTTCCACCCTCCTTCTATGACCACCACACACCGCCGCGAAGAAGACTCAATCATACTCTTCTCATCATCAAACTCCCCCGACGAATACTCCTCAGCCTCCTCTTCCTTCTCCTCATCTTCACCACTCCCAACCCCAAACCGCTACTCCCTAACCGTCACCAACCTCTCTTACACCATCCACCACGTCACCATACTCAAATCAATAACCTTCACAACTCAACCTTCAAAACTCCTCGCCGTCGTTGGCCCAAGCGGCACAGGCAAATCAACTCTCCTAAAAATAATCTCAGGTAGAGTAAACCACAAGTCATTACATCCTTCCTCCACCATCTCAATCAACAACAGTAAAATCATCAACAACAACAACAACAATAATCAGTTACGGAGACTATGCGGATTCGTCCCACAAGACGACGATCTCCTCCCTCTGCTTACAGTCAAAGAAACGTTAATGTACAGCGCCAAGTTCAGCTTACGAGACTCAACGGTTAAAGAGAAGGAAGAGAGAGTCGAAAACTTATTAAGAGATCTCGGACTCGTTCTAGTCCAAGACAGCTTCGTCGGAGAAGGAGACGAAGAGGATCGTGGAGTCTCCGGCGGAGAGAGGAAGAGAGTCTCTATAGCCGTTGAGATGATCCGTGACCCTCCGATTCTCCTCCTCGACGAACCGACTTCCGGTTTAGATAGCCGGAACTCGCTTCAGGTCGTTGAGCTGTTAGCGAATATGGCGAAGACGAAGGAGAGAACCGTCGTCTTCTCGATCCATCAACCTAGCTACCGGATCCTCGATTACATCTCCGATTACTTGATCCTCTCTCGCGGATCGGTGATCCACTTCGGGAATCTCGAGATTCTCGAGGACTCGATCGCGAAGCTAGGGTTTCGGATCCCCGAACAGTTGAATCCGATTGAATTCGCGATGGAGATCGTCGATTCGTTACGCGATTCGTATCAATCCGTGTCATCATCATCGATCTGGCCTGAGACGAACGAGAACGATACGATAACTAAGAATCAAGAGTTTCGTAGTAGTAGTAGTCTCTTCGACCTCGTCGAGATCTCGTTCCTCTGCTCGAGATTCTGCAAAATCATCTACCGTACGAAACAGCTCTTCTTAGCGAGGACGATGCAAGCGGTTGTTGCGGGATTAGGTCTAGGAAGCGTGTACACGAGACTCAAACGTGACGAAGAAGGTGTAGCGGAGAGGCTTGGACTCTTCGCCTTCAGCTTAAGCTTCCTTTTGTCTTCAACGGTGGAAGCTCTTCCTATTTACTTACGAGAACGCCGCGTTTTGATGAAAGAAACGTCTCGTGGATCGTACAGAATCTCGTCTTATATGATCGCTAACACTATCGCGTTTGTACCGTTTTTATTCGTTGTCTCGCTTTTATTCTCCATCCCAGTGTACTGGATCGTGGGGTTAAACCCGGCGCTTCATGCGTTTGCGTTCTTCGTGCTATGCGTTTGGCTTATCATCCTCATGGCTAGCTCCTTAGTGCTCTTCCTTAGCGCGGTTGCTCCTGATTTTATTTCGGGAAACTCGCTTATCTGCACTGTTCTTGGAGCGTTCTTTCTTTTCTCTGGTTACTTCATACCCAAGGAAAAGATACCTAAGCCGTGGATGTTTATGTATTATGTTTCTTTGTACCGTTACCCTCTGGAGTCGATGCTGGTGAACGAGTATTGGAGCTTGAGGAAAGAGTGCTTCTCGGGAGGGGACATGGGGTGTTTGATGACGGGAGAAGATGTGTTGAGGAAGAGAGGGCTTGATAAGGACACGAGGTGGATCAATGTCGGGATTATGCTTGCCTTCTTCGTGTTTTATCGGTTCCTATGCTGGGGGATTCTACTTCGAAAGTCTTATTCTAAGTCAACTCTTTAAAATATTTTTATTCTAGACAAAAAGCTGCGTTGTTCCCAATTGTCTTAGTTGCACCATTAATAAAATTTTTTTTTTTTTTTTTTTGTCACGTGGGGAACTCACCCAGGAATCGCAGAAGGCGGCGTCGAACCCCGGTGCCTTAGGTACCACTTAGCCACTAGGCTAAGGCTGACCCGGCGCACCATTAATAACTATTTAACGATTTTTACAAACACGATCATTAACTCTTGCTTGTGGAAAGAATCATGGAGATCAAAAACGACAATGCTCCAACAAACGAGTCCTTTTTATTCAAATCCATTTGCAGAGTTTCACATGTTCCAACTTAAAAACGACATAGAATAAGTTTGAGACGCACATAGAACCAAATGAGAGGAAAGGAAAAAGCAAAGCAACCAAAGAGAGTAAAATTCGCTGTAACAGAACAGCTAAACATTATTCGCAAGAAAAAAATAGATAAGTATAAAGGAGGATTAAATGTGCTTCATCCAGAGCGAGCCACAAGGTACGTTTCCTTTCTTATTCATTCATATATCGTCACTTAACATCTCCACTTCAAGTAAGAGAAAAGGCACTTTACTCCTATAGATTCCGCAGAAACCATTCATTCTTGTTACCATACCATCTCTTTCACCAACATGAGCTGTGTCCTGAATCTACCATCAATAAGAAATTAATGGTTACTATAAATAAACAAATGACTGCCTAAACATGTCTGAAGGCGGAATTGCAACACTAGCTTAAAGACGAACCTGTCAGGTAGGAAGTGCCCCACAACAAGCCAAGGCCACAAAGACTCCAACAGAACGAGGCTTACTTAGAGATAGGTAGCAGAAAACATTACGTAACACTCACCTGCATCATCCCAATTACCTAGATCAAAACCATAATAATAGGAGGAGATAACAAAGCATTAAATAATGCAAAAGGAGCTTTATGCCCTACTCTTACCGTGTTACTCTTCCATTCTGACCTCACACAAAGCGACGACTCGACCAACTGGGATGACCTTGATATTGCTCCGGGAGTTGAGCTGATTGATCGTTTCCGTTCACAAAGTTATCTTTCTGAGGATGCTGAAAATACGGAAATTCTGCTTGGACCTGTGATGCTGGAGCCTGTTTTCCAGGGAACGGAAAGTTAGCAGGCCCATTCAGTCCATTGTGTTCTGGCTTCCCAGAAGAACCGTTATTCAAAAAACTGTTGAAACTAGTGCCTTGGTGAGACTGGTTTTGGTATCCATCCAACCAGCTGTAATCATCAGCCGGTAGGCTGCTGCCAGACATATCGGGACCGGGTGCTGGCTCCTTGTGCAGCTTAGAGGGGACTGAGTTAAACCCAGGCGGTGGGCCAAGATGCCTGGAGGGTCTACCGATTGGACTTTTTCTTGCTATCGAAGATTGCACGCCCAGGCCATCAGAAATAACTCCAGAAGATGAAACAGTATCAATTATGGGTGCCAATGCGGCTTCAGGTGTACGTGACTGAGAATATGGCATACCAGCCATACCATTGACATTGAAAGACTGGTGGATCGGCAATGAGTGTGCAGGGTAATAGGAAAATCCTTGATTTCCTTGAATCTCATTCCTAATCACGTGGCCGTTACCCATCTGAGCAAAACCAGGTAGGCTATTTGCAGCTTCTTCTGGTAACCACTTGCTACCACCAAGGGAAGCAGATTGTGATTGGGCCAGTGAAACATGTGGGACCTGTCCTTGAGGATGTTGAAAGTGCACAGCCCGTGACTGCAGTTGTTGAAGTAGTGCTGCCTGCGATTGTTGTGCAACCTGTGATTGCATTGGTTGAAGTCGTGCAGAGGCTAGCGACTGAGCCGGCTGAGGATGCACTGCCTGCGACTGAACCTGTTGCAACTGCGCACCATGGGACTGTGTTGACGGCAGAAGATGTCCCAGAAGGTTAGAACCAACAGGTGCAGGCACTTGAATGCTTGCGTTGACTCTTGCCTGCAGAAGGAGATTTTCATGAAAAGCTGCATCTGAAACACTCAAAGCTTTGAAGTCCCCCATAGAAGCAACTTGATCAGGATTCTTGAAGCCTCCTCCATTAGGAACAAATATGTGGTCAGAAGCCCCTTTCCTCTTCTCAGTAACTAGAGGTTTGAAAACAATTTCTTCATCATCATCATCCTCACCCAAATGAATCTGCTGACATAGCTGCGTCACTGGCGTAATATGATTCATTACTTCTTGGTTATCTTGAAATGCATTATCAGCTTCCGCTGGGCTTGAATGTGATTCCAGCAAGTCATCCGACGGTTGAGAACCAACAAGAAATTTCTTCTTCTTTGAATCAAAATACACAGGATTCTGATCAACCTTGATCACACTGGTCAATGCTTTACCCGCTGCTAGGATCCTATTTATACGAGCTTTCTTTTCCTTGGGACCTTCGGTTCCAAAGGAATGTCTTCTTGAAAAGTCGAGAATAGATTGAGCTGGAAGCAATGGCAAGAATCCTCTTAATTCATAGTCCTCCCACAGTGCAAGTCGGTTTTCCGTTTCTCTTTCATCGTACACGCTCATGTTTGAGAAACAAGCCTCATCTTCAACATCATCAATATACATAGGCCCAAGAGACAAGATTTGATTGAAGAAGGCAACACACTGGTTCCAAAAGCTGTTTCTCGCAGCATTCCGTCTTTCATCCGGATCACTCCCTAGTGAAATATCAGGACAACAGGCCAACCATTCAACAAAAACTAAGACACCAGGCAAGAAGTAACTCGATGAAGGATCACTCAGTTGCGCACACTGCTTCATTACGTGTCCAAGTAACTCAAAACTTGCTGTTAAGGAGTTCCTCGCCAGCTCCACACGATTTACAATTTCTGCATAGGACTGACCTTCCTTTTCTTTCTTTGAGTTATCAACGCTAAATATAAGAATTGTTACAAGCCTAACGATAAAAAGTGCACTGTCACTGGTGTCTTTACCAAAACTCATATCTTCCGTTAAGCTCGAAGAAATCAGATCTCGTAAACTGCTGCTAGTGGAAGCAAGAACATCTGAGAACGTCTCCAGGCTGAACAAAGACAAGTGATAAATATTATACCAGAGATCCAGTAGCAGAAGCTAGAACAAACTAATTTTCAGAAAGAAAGAAAAATTACCTTGTTCGGGTAAAGAGAATCCCGTTGAGACGAACAAATTTAATGCAGAATGTTTTGAGCATCTCATCTGCACTAGTGACTTTATCCTTCTCAGGAACAGCTACCACGTCCGCATTTTTCTTCGATGAATTATCTTGGCCTTTACCTCTTCTTTTACCAGTGGGTCTTTTAGATGAGTCTTTGGAATTGGAAACCGCAAATAATTTGGAATAACTCTGACGATTCTGCTCAAGTACAAAGAGATAGACATGTGTTATATGTGGGTACTAAGAAAGTGAGAGTATAACCTCTATTATACTAAGCCACTAACATAATCAGAAAACAAAAGCTTATTAGTTAACCTTTTCAAAAGCAACAATCAAGTTGTCACGGGCAGTTGGGAAAGGAGTCTCCACAGCCAAACTCCGGAAATAACGATATGTTGCTGCAAACTCATCCTCCGAATAGGAAGCAATTATAGCAAGCTGAGACATTAAGTTGATATAATCAGACAAAATGTACGACATATCTGTACCAAACTAAGAATTTCACGTGAAAGAGAAAAGGAAATAACCTGATGATGTGGGTTTCCACTGCCTGGCAATAGAGAAGCAGCTTGCAAATAGTAACTTGACGCAGCAGCATGCTCTCGGTTCTTAGAATCCCCCTCTCCATACAATCCTTTATAACGAGCAAGGTCACCAAGGTATATTAAGCAACGGTGACAAGATACCAAGCCTTTTTGAACTTCTGCTAACTTCTTTCCATCTTTCTCAGCCAAATTTTGACTATCTTGAAAATAACCCAAGGGAAGCCCATACTTTGCTCTAATTTTTAAGGTCATTTCATGGTAAAACCCAGTTGCTTCTGAAAGGAAAGTTCTGAACTGGAGCTTGAGATTTGCGGCCCGGTCAAGCCTAGATGGACCCTTTGAATTTTGTGCCACACTCGAGTTACCAGGAGCCACGAGAGCAGTAATGTGTGATCTAAAGTCTTCAATCCGTTTGTAGTGCAGCTGCCACAGAGTAAATTCAATGTTGTGCTCCTCGGAAAAGGTGTGATCTTCAAGAACGATAGCTTCATAGTTCTCACGAATTTGCTGCCACAAGTCAGGGTCAAACGGACTCCTCGCCTGAGCAGCCTTCCGACGCTTGATTTCCAACTCAACAGTCTGAAAAGTTTGCATTTACTGTCACTGAGATGAAGATCCAAATCTAACAAAAGACATAGGATCAAGTAAAGAGACAACACGGCCTATACAACCCTACAAAGATGAGCTAAGACGAACCCATACAGCCCCTCTAAGAGGTAATGTTAAAATACCCAAACCCAGAGAAGTAAGAGAGGGAGAACCTTATTGAATATGGCCTTGGCTCGCTCCCTTGGCGAGGAAGCAGTATTCTTATCCATCTGCAAAGTCATCATCCATTCAATTCTCTCGAATTTACTTCACACACAACCTGCAATAAGAAAAAAGGAGAATCTTAGTAAAAGGGTCGAAGCTTAAACCTATGCTTGTGTCATTGTCTATAACAATGGATATAATGTAACAGCTAAACAATGCATATACATATATAAGAAGCTTAAACAACTTCGAAAGCTCTATGCTAAAAGAAAACAACAACACTAAGAGATAAATATATCGATACATACATGATTTTTTTTGTTCAAGTCAAAAACTTGAATAGAGAAATCAATACCCGTTACAGAAAACAAACGATTGAACAAGTGATCAACGGGAGATATTCACAAAGAATAAGAATAATCAACCGCAAAAAAAAAGAAAAAGATCTGATCAGGACGACCCCTAAAAGTCCTTTGTCTAAGAATCTTTTAAAACAATGAATAAAAATCGCAAGCAAGAAGCGAAATCAAGAAGAGTCAATCATCAATTTAGCAAAGGGGGGAGAAAACCCTAATCCAAGATTTTATCAAGACAAAAAAAAAAACGCGATTAAGACGAAAGCAACCCAGAATTAAGGCGAAGTCGTGAAATAGGACAATAAGCATAATCTCAATTACCAGATCTGCGAATGGTTAAGCGACCACGAATGACAAATCGGTGCGAGGAGAGGAACTAGGGTTTTTTTTTTTTTTTCCTCGAGAGCGAAATCGAAAAAAAAAAAGAGTAAAAGTGTTTGAGGTCGACTTTTCCTTAATATATAAGAGAGAGAGATAAATAATGTGAACGAGGGAAAGGGAAAAAAATATATATTGTCCAAGTGTTTTCTTTCCCTCGCTTTGTGGGCTTTGAACGACGTCGTTCTTTGTCTTTTCTCCTAAGAATATTTTCCATAATTATTCTTTTATTCCTCTTTTGTGACATCAAATATTTCTTCCTTCAATTATGTCTGCATTTGACAATCTTCATTTTTTTCCACTCAACAATAAATATATTCAATTAGAGATTGGAAAATCTAAAAACTGCCAACTTTATGCCGGAGTACGTCTCGATCACCAGATGTTGGGAGAACTCAGATTTTAAATTTTATCCCTAGTGACCAACAGAATTCGAACTCAGATCCATATTGGAGTCGAAACTCCCTCAAAAATCACTAGGCCATCCGGATACTCGCCGCTAGTCTAGATCCACCTGGGTAGATGCCAGGATACACTGAGTTATTCAAAAAAAAAAAAAAATCTAAAAACTGAAGTTCCAAGCCAACTTACCAACATCACAAGAATTCACGAACCGTCAGACACGATGTAAAATAGAACAATATTTGACCAGTTAATTGGCTGGTCAGAGTCTAAAGAGACCAACGTCCAACCACACGGCTTTAGAGTTACACACTTGTTGACAATACGAAAAAGAGAGATTTACAATTGGAATTTATAAACATAACCAACCTCACATAAAACAAAACAAAAAAAATATTGAGTATTACAATACAGAACAAAATTAAGTATTATATACACAATGAGGTCATTCTTGTCTTCAAGCAGAGCAAAAGCTACACATCATTAATCAATCACCAAAAACATATACAAAGCAAACAGATGCTTTATTATTCTCATAAAATGTTAGTTCCAAGTTGGAGAAGATGGCCTGTGTATGAAATCTTGAGAAGAAGAAGAAGAGCCGCCATAGTTAAGATCCAAGCTATGGAGCTGCTCCATTAGCTGCGAACGTCTCTCCTTGAAGAAATCAAGACGAGTTGTTAACTCCACCAGAGCTGCTGATGCAGCTGCTGACGGATGATTAGGCCTTGCGTACTCTGTTATCTGCAACACCGTTACATATTCTTACAATTGTTAGTGTGCTTTGTCTTCACTAAAGATGTTTGCTAAAAAAATTCTAAAAGCGTCCAGCCTGATTTGCTAGTCAGAGAAGCTAATCCTTCATGTCTCTGTAGTTACCATTTTTTTACAACTAACTAGGAACTAATAAACAAACCAGATAAGGCAAGTCATGTCTACAATGCAACCTTTTGTCAATGGAATGATAATCTTACATCTAATGCTCTTGAAGTCGACGGAACAGATGGAGAATCTTCACTGCTTTTAGAGTCGACCATGTTAGTTGATTCTTGTATTTGCTTACGAGACGGTTGTCTGCTATTGCCAACACCAAAAGATCCTGCTCCTTTACTATTTCTCCACTCCCCTCCCAGAGAATTCTCCTGCAGGTCAAACAGAAGATTCTATTGGTTTTATCTTAACAATAAAAGAGGATGATCCATGACAGAAACTTCAGTAAAAATACCTCGTGTCGTTGTTTCCTTTCATGATTTACAAAGGCGAGAGTGGAATCGAAATCTTGTTGAAGGAACCTTCTGCAGAAATACATAACATGGTATTAGAGCAGAAATAAAATATACATTTGAATCAATCACATTACAGTACATACAAGATATGCTGTGCAAAAATTACTTAAGACATAATTTTATAGATGATACGTAAATCTGAGATAATTGCTAAAGAAGATCAAGAATAGGCCACTGCTGAATTCAATTCAATTCAAACATCAAAGATTTACAGTACCAAGTATAAGTCGTCATGAAATAAAAACATGGACTATAAGCTCTGCTGTGTAAGGAAAATAGGAAAAAGCGATGCAACTCACTTTTGAGGATTGTGATTCTGGAGATACTGATGATTATCACGCGCCTCTGAGAAAGAACCGAAGTTAGTCTGACGTTGTTGGCTAAGCTGATGGTGAAGTTCTGCGACTTTCTGCTTCAGCCTTGCCACATCAGCCTCAGCAAGAGCAATTTCCTCAAGCTCAGCCCTTGTCTTCAAATATGCATGGATCATTATTACTTCACACGAACTCATTGTTCTAAAGAGAGATACCAATTCAAAAAAATCTATACTTACTTTCGAATCCACACCATGTGAGCTGAATTGTCCAGAGGACATGCTCAAACCAACCTCCAGTGCTGCTCGGAGATCTCTTTCCGCTTGCAACTGCTCTTGTAATCTTGACACCTGTAGAACAGTAGAAGTATTCTCCCATCAAACCAAAAGAGCATTCCTTTGACATTAGGCTTAACTTAGAGAGGAGATTCATAAAAATGGATAGTTTTGAAGAGAAAATTTTATACGTCTTGTTCAAGCGACAAACGACGCTCATGAAGTGCTTGCTTCCTTCTCTCCAAGCTAGCCTGTAGTATCGCATTACCTCTGGCCTATATTCGATGATGGTGACCCGTGTTAATGACTTAATGAAGTCAAATAATAAATTTTAAGGCAGTAGATTATTTTACCTCTTTTGCTATTCGTTGTCGCAATTCATTTTTCGTGGCCTCGAGTCTCTGTATAGCAAGCCTACATAGAATTTGATTAACAAATTAGTAGTACAAAAACAACAAGCAAGAACAATCTCATATGTCTTCGATTCAATCCTAGACCAAAACGATGAAGACGCAGATCACAATATTGCACAGACAGAAACATAGAAAGAACATAGTCTTCAGTAAGTTGCTAAGACATGAGCAGTGTCATTCAATGCCACTGAAGTAAAAGGATACTTGAAAAAGGTAAAGTGTGAAAATGAATCTTGATAACATATGGATAGATAATCAGTCATAAAATGCTAGCAGAAACATTTTCTCTATATAGATAGAGATTACACTAAAGAGTGAAAGCCTTACTCGTCTTCTCCTGAAGAATCAAACGATCCATCTGTAGATCTCTTTCTGGCCTGTGACAAACAAAGAGCAAAGAAAATGTTATTGATGTTATTCCACCAGACATTCATTATCTCTATATAACAAACAAAGAGCAAAGAGTTTTCTATCATGCACCCATTATACTTGAACTAATGTGTCAAATCTGACACATGAACAAGAATCAGAACTATTTTATCAAGATAAGCAAGCACTTACACTGCCACGACCCCAGAATGTTGCACGCTTTGCAGGAACAGAGGAGGGTGTGCCCTTATTCACGGGCTTCTCACTAGATGATTCAAGACCAGGAGCAGCCAAAGT
This sequence comes from Eruca vesicaria subsp. sativa, assembly GCA_932364175.1. NCBI lineage: Eukaryota > Viridiplantae > Streptophyta > Magnoliopsida > Brassicales > Brassicaceae > Eruca > Eruca vesicaria. The sequence continues at coordinate 31,247 of CAKOAT010391821.1, forward strand.
ATTTCCATGAGTGAGTACATTTAGTACCTTCCCTGATTGAAAAGACTCGCCGCCATTTACTAGACATGAGTTTCCTCCATATTTTGTTGGATCATCACCTATCTGCTCTCCAGCTTGTTGATCCGTGGAGTTGCTGAAAAGATTTCTCACAACATGATCTGTTCGTACGTTTGAATTACGTATTGGACCACTTATCTCTCTAGGTGATTCATTATCAGAATCATCAGCAACAAATCCCTACAAAGAATGTATTCAGCAATCATCAAAAATAGCAGAGTAGATACATATATAAACCATACTTCCTATGCTTAAGGGCTTCCCATCATTTCACCACCTATATTAATGAACCATGCTTCCTATATCTAAAGGCATTTATTACATTACCAACACTAGATGTTTCATGTAAGCTTGGCATGGAAGCGTAAGTATATTAAAGGAAGAGAGAATCAGACTGGCCAAAGGAGAAATAACCTTGTATTCATAGAGATCGCTGCTTCTGCCTCCGCTGCTCTCACTCATTTTTTCACTCAATGCACGCTCGTTATCATCATCTGTCACTGGTTCTACTTCATTCTCTGCATTATGATATTCACTTTTTGAGTTGTTGTCATCATCACTAGAATCATCAGGTCCACTATTACCAATATGCGATTCCGTTGAAATGGAACATCTTTGAATATTTTCTTCCTGAAAGTTGCAGATATATAAGACACAGATGATCCATCGTATATAAGACATACAACATGATTAAATTTGTATAGAACTATCTGAGTGCGTCTTACATCGAAAATACTTCCATAATCTTCTAGGAGAACAGTAATGATGGCTTGAGCATTATTGGCAGCATTAGCAGCAGCAAGAAGCTGAGCAGAATTGTCTTCACCGCTATCAAATTCGTCCTCTAGATCACATTCACCAGCCAGAAGAGGACGTAAGAGCAGAGGAGCCATGCAAGCAGCTACAGCAGATGGGTTCATTCGATTTTCGTGGGAATGAGACGAGATCGTATGCATCATTTTCAGAATCCTGAGAGTACAACGCAAATACGTAAGCATTTAAGAAAACACCTTGTAAATGATTCTTGAGCTAGTACTCATAAACCCTCAGGACATTTATCTTGCCTATAGACTCAGACTTGACAGGAAACAAGTAACAGTGTAACATCAACTACAACATCTAATATATCTTATAAACTGTTAGCAGTGAGAGTTCAACAACTAGCTCTAAACAATCCAGAAAGGAGATCCGGAAACACACCGTTGTAGTAAACGTCTATTAGGTTCAGGAAATGTTTCCGCCATAGCAGAGCGCAATGAACTAATGCGAGCCTCCTTAGACTCAATTCCTGATCCAGCAAAACGATTAAAAGGAGGTCAACTACACAGAGCTTCAGTCAGATCTCCAAACATTCTCCACAGAAGACCAACTTAAACAAATATATATATATATAACACACACAGAGTGAGGAAGAAGAAAAGGGTACGGAGACTCACTGTAAGCTTCCAGCAGGGCAGTACAACAAGATGCTGAAACCGGAGAAGAAGGCAATTCCCTCAGCACATGCTGCAAGTGAAATAAATTAACCTTAGCATTGTAAGAATGCAGAAAATAACAAAAGAAGTTGAAAAGAAACTACCTTAATGCAGTCTCCAATAACATGCGGATCTTCATCAAAAGTGAACTCCGTTTTGCCTACGAATTAATTGGAGAGGAAGAAGGAAAAATATGTAAAACTGTGTATTGGTCGGAGCACATATCTTAAGTACCAGGGAAGTCTAAGAACATATTAAATAGCATGAGGAGATGTGCTTAAACAAAATTAACAGAGAAATCAGTTGGCAGATTATAGGTACCCTGTTCATATTCTTGAACTCTGCGTTCCACCTCTTCCACGTCAGCAGCCTGTCTTAATATTCCTTCAATTTTAGTTCCTGAAAGACAGTGAAACAGATAAAAAAAACAGTTAAAAGAAAAATGCATACATCTAACTGTAATTGCAAGAAATTGTACAACAGAAAGAGTGAGATAGTAGAATCATGCAAATGACAGTAAGGTTTCATCAAAATGGATACATTCTATGCATTAAGTTCCCTGACAAAACTATGGACACATTTTGATGCAAAAACCGCATACCCCAGCAAAATCATTATGGGAAGACCAGGAAATCAATAAAGCATGGTGATAACTACCAATATTTTCTCAAGAACTTACCATATTTCTCAATAAACTGAAGAGCTTTCTCGAGGAATGATGGGCTTCCATCAATATCTTCAAGAGCAAGTAATATTGGTCTTCCAACAACCAAGGATTTTAATGGACGTTTATCCCGCCCTATCATTTATGCACAATAAAGGTAGAATGACGTTATAGATAATGGAAAAAATAAACAAATTTCAGGCAGAATATTTATAAGCATGCCAGTATAATAAGTATAAGATGCGTGCTAAAGTTGTAAATGGTTTAAAACAAAAATTGATGAATGGAACCTTCGACAGCCTCATTATTTTCAGCACGGAACATTCCATTATCACCCACGGTGAGTGCTGCATTAGGGGCTTGTGCAAGAGCCTGCTCAAGAGCAGTTTTCCAGCCATACAGATCTTCAAATGTCTCAGCCTACACCACACAACGAGAAGTTAGCAGTAGAACAAAGATCATTATTCGGGTAGACAGACATCTAGGGAGAATGTATTGTGGAAGAACCTTAAGAGTGAAAGCTCTCCCATCACGCCCATCAGGAAATAATACCGTTAACAATTTCTTATCCTCTCTCACCACAACACTGGTAACAGAAGGCACTGTAAGTTAAATTCCATAAATTTTAAAATCAGTTAGCAAAATCCTGCATACCTTCCAGAGTTATTCAAGTCGATGCCACCAAGGGTTAAGTTAACTTCACCACCCTTTTGTGGTAGTGTAGCCTGTGAAATTTTAGTGGCAAATCTCAGTATATACAATTCTGAGGAATCTTATCATACATTATCAAGATAAGACTACACAGACAGCATGAATGTAAGTACTAACAGGATCATTTTTGAAGAAGACCAACGAAATACGTGTGAGGATGAACCAGCGTTTCTTCCAAGACGTCCAGCCTAATCCTATTGCGCAGAAGGCCAAAATACAATGTTAAATGCACTATGCTATACCGATAGCCAGAAGGAATTGAACAACTGGACAAACATAGTGAAATGTGACAACTTTAATTGAAAAACAGGGAGGGGCAAAAAGCCACAAGGATACCTTTGGAGGATATGAAAAGTGGACCACTCTTATAAACCTGTCAGAAAATTGCGAGTTACATGAAATATTAGTACCAATCAACAGCTTAGCCACCAAATTTACATTTAAAGAGAAAACAGATAGTGGAGAGACAAAAGTAAACTCGATAAACAAATTTCTTGTTCTCAGTTCATATTAAGTACCAGAGTTTGCAAATATCAAGAATTGAAAATCTGCATGCTACTAACTCAGCCAGTTGAATCCCCTTATATTTGCCATGTATCTCATTACTACTTAACTCATAAATCACTTCCTTAGTTACCGTTTTGTGCGTATTTCTAACAAAATCAACCTTCTCTTTTGATATAATGAACATGTACTCGACGCAGAGACTATATACTTCAAGTCAGCACTGATAGATTAAAAAGCACAGGAGCAATCAACCCAATAGGCTTCTCAAAAGAACACGGAACTTATACAAGGAACAGCTAATCAGAGCTTGTCTCACAACTAATTAAAGGACATGTGCATCAAATCATGAGATTCCTAGAACAACAACCAAGGTCTGACAACAATGTGGAGATTAAAAATCTCCAAACTCAAACCGTATACATTAATTTGATAACAATATATACTTTGTCTATTTTTAGCAATTCCGACATATACCTAATAACCAAAATTCAGACAACTAAATCCTGGAAAAAAAAAAACACTAAACCATGGTTTACGAAATAAAATTATCATACGATTCACTTAGTGATAAACAACATCCGTATTCACCAACTTCCAATGTACTCAGAAAATGAAAAAAAGAAAAACAGAAATTGAAGAAACTGAATTACCGTATTAGAAGCAGCACCTCGTGGCCGCTCCAAAGCCGCTAAAGAAGCATCCATTGCCTCAACAGCATAATCTCAGATCCAATTGATAGGGTTTCGATTATACAATAGAAAGAGACAAACAATCATCACCAAACCAAAGTCTCCTCTCTCTCTCTATCTCCTCTCACTCAAAGGAAACAACAACAGTGCCACCGATCAGCCGTCGCAGGATTCCTCCGTGTCTCCGCCGCGAGATGTAAGAGAGGAAGAAAAAAAAAAGGTTTTAGCGGTTAGATAGAGAAAAGAGGAAGGGACATTGCTTTCCACCTACTACTTCTGTTGTGTTGCGTTTATGGAGAGAGAAAGTGTGTGGATGGATTGGGTCATGAGTAGTGTCGGAGAAGTCACGGGTCGGGTCTGGTAAAACTTAAGTCGTATTTAAATCATTATAACCAATCACGGTGCTCCAGCTCAGCAACAGCTGGTATGAGACCCTCCTGCTCCATGGCCTATTTGATTAAATTCCGGATTAGGTAGGTACTGCGTTTTAGTATTTTGTTTTAGTTCCTTGTAACCGAATAATATGTTCTTTACTTTCTCATTGGACTAATTAAACTACTAATTTTACTGCTTTACAAAAAATGATATCAACTCTCTCCCATACAAATGATTTAATGCTCAGTTTCACACACAGAAAGTTATCGGTCACATTTGCCCCATGCTCAATTCCTAGGTACTGAAACTATTGTATCAGAGATTATAGAGAATACTAGAATAAGGGATGATTATCACTAGATTTTTTTTTTTTTGACAATCTATATATACAATACTAAAAATTGCATATTCTTTGACCATCTCCAACCCAAACTTATTTTCTCCTCTATAATTCCCACAAAAATAGAATAACTCTATTTTAGAGTGATTTTTTCTCTCATGGTTCACTCTAAAATAGAGTTACATAGTAGAAAATAGAGGGATATCGCTTCTTCACTCTATTTTTGGAGTGAAAAGGTGATATCCATCTATTTTCTACTCTATAATAGAGTAACTCTATTTTAGAGTAAACCATTGGAACAAAAATCACTCTAAAATAGAGTTACTTTATTTTTGTGAGAATTATAGAGGAGAAAATAGGTTTGGGTTGGAGATGCCCTTAAAGGAGAAGATGTTCACATTGACAAAAATAATTAACCAATCAGAGTGTTTCAGAATGTCAGAATTGGGTATTTGGACTTTTTAAAATGTTTTATTTGGTGTTTGTGGCCCATTAAGCTAACAAGCAAGAAACCTAAGCTCTCTCTTCTCCCACGATAAACCCATTCTCTGTTTCTTTTCTTTGTTCGATGATTCCTCTTCTTAACCGAACGTCGATTGAATCAATCGACACATGAGGGTTGGAGACCGACAAACATGAGTGGACATGCGAGGAGCAGTGAGTTGGGACGATATCGGAGTAGCTGCGTTTTTTGAATCTGTTTGTTCTAAGCTTTTAAGCGACCCAAATCGCATCACAGAGAGGGCGATTGGGGCTGTACCTATAGAGGAGATAACGGTGGCAACGTCACTTGAGATCAGAACAAACAGAAATAAAAGAAATTTTCGCAAGATCACGACTATATCAAAACAAACACAAGGTAACATATTAAATTTCTCAGATCTAATTATGTTCATGTTCTTTTCCTTCTCAAATTGAATTGTAGATAACCACCTAAGTCACACAGATGAAAAAAGAAAAAAATCAGAAAATAGGTATGTAAGTCATAACTATTTAGCTAAGTTTATCATATATGCTCTGTTATTTCATTTGGGTTTAGAAAAGATTTAATCTTTTTGTTTTGGTTATTCAATGGTGAAGTTTTCGCGTCTCCCGACCATTTTCCAAACATTGGGTTTCGAGCATGACGAGAAGGTTCTTCCTCCGATTGGAAACAAGGTCTTGAAAGCTGTAGTTGCTCAGTTCAATGATGATCAGCTCCTAACAGAGCGTCCTCAAATGTCAGCACTCGTCCGTGACTCTCTCATCAAGCGTGCCAAGGACTTCAACATTGAGCTCGACGATGTTGCCATCACGCATTTGTCATACGGTTTGGAGTTCTCGAGGGTAGTGGAGGCGAAGCAAGTGGTTCAGCAGGAAGCGGAGAGGTCCAAGTTTGTGGTGATGAAGGCTGATCAGGAGAGGAGAGTTGTGGTTATTAGAGCTGAAGATGAGAGTGAAGCTGCTCAGTTGATTTTTGATGCAGCTGCTAAAGCAGGAATGGGACTGATCGAACTCAGAAGGATTGAGGCTTCAATGGAGGTTGCAGCTACACTGGCTAGGTCTCCGAACATAGTGTACTTACCCGGTGGACAAAGCATGCTCTTTAACCTGAACATTGGTCGTTGAGCAAGCAATTGGTATGTTCCTTTTAGACTTCTTACTCTTTTGAATAGTGAATGATAATGGATTAGGAGTGGAATCCATTACGGCTTTTAGAGTTTTTTTTTGTTTGGTGTTGGAGAAATCAATAGCGAACTAGAATCTGATTGTTTTTGGTTTCGTTCTGTTTTCGAAGATTAAACTTAAGAAAATTTGAAAAGCATGGTTAAGTTTAGGTTATGTATAATTATATAATACTTATGGTATGGATATAGAGTAAAATTGTATAATGTGTGTCATGATTTTTAGTTTATTCAGTTGAGTTGAACTTAGTTATATTAAAGTTTGGTAAAAATACAGTTTAGGTTTTTAACAAGGTTCGGTTTTTGGTTTGGTGTTTATGTGTCTTCCTTTTATCTTCCAGGATTTATCCAGATAACTTCTTTGGCTTTGATGAACATTTTAGGACGCTATGATGAACAATGTGAAAAAAACAACTTTAAGTTGCTATATTGAGCCTTTTAGATTATTTCTGTTTTGAATCTTAGGCAAAAATTTTGTAATGAGATCATATATTTATAAGTGTTTATTGAAAAATTAATATATTTTCAAATTATATTATATTTTTTAATAGACTCAACATAAAACTAAATAAATAATTAATGTTGTACATTTAAAAATAATTTTCGTATCTACACTTACATTTTCCTTTTATGCATATTTTCACAATTATATACTAAGAGCATAACATTCTTTCATCTTTTTGTCATCAAACTTTATCTAGAATCACCAATACATAATTTTTGTAGGCAAAATAGTAATCATTTGTGTTATGCTTTCCTACATACATTTATGATTTTTTTTGGATGATGTGTCAATCTTTGGATTTATGGTTTAATTTACTCTTCTTTATGATTTTTTTTATCTTAAAATTGGATTCTACAATTTATGATATGTATTTATAAAGGCTCATAAACTCGCATGTAAAGTTTTTGAATTTTTTTGTGAAACCTAATCCGATAACAAAACATTTTATTCCTCAACAACATTGACAAGAATTTAGCCAATAATATCTATGATAATTAATTGGTAAAATGAAATACGCTAATAAAAATTAAATTAAATACAACCTATAAAAATAATATTTGATATATATAAAAATCTTGATTAAGAGATCTCTAAGCTATTCCACAATAGAAAACAAATCATTCAATCAATATTGTATTAAAAAAATTTAAAAATCCTTTTAATCAATATTCAAACTTCACCTCAAATTTATATAGATAAAAATTAATTAAAAATTAAAACACATAATAAGATAAACTATTAAATCTAAACTATATAATCCGTGCGAAGCGCGGAAATGAGCTCTAGTAAATTATAATATCTAAAATTGTACATTAACATAAAAGTGATATTTTAATATCTGAAATGTATAGACTCTCAAAAAAAAATCATCTTTTATGTCCCTTCTCTTGTTTTTCATTTGTTTTGTTGAGAAATCCATAAGAAACTCTACCAATGCATAGTGGCTTCAAATGTATTTTGGCCAATGCGACCAATTTCCCAATATGTTATAACATGAATTATTTATTTTTTTAAGCAAAAAAAAAAAAAAAAAAAAAAAAAACTCTACCGATGCACTTGTTCTAAAGCATTCTCATCAAAATCTCTCACAAAGTTCTAAAAGCTTTCTCATCAAAACTCCATCACATAGTCTTTTCTGAATAAAATAAACAAAAGTAATTTAAACATAAGAGAAAGTAAAAAGAAAATTTCATATGTGAGACTTTCAAATATTTTTGAGAACCCCAGATTACACTTTACTCATAATCTATGGTCTAAATAATTAAGTTATTTTTTTCAAAAAAATTAACTTAATAAACAAAATAGTAATATTTGAGAGATTTTTTTGGACAACATATTTGAGAGATTCATATGTCTTTTAGCATTTTTAGGCTTGTAAATGCCAAATCTTGGGTTATCAAGAAGTCATCATTGGGTCCGACCTTGGTGATCTTCTGTTGGCAGTGAAAAAGCCTAGTAACTGGCCAAGGTTCCGTTGCATCCTCCAACGTATTCATCAGCTTTGCAATCGTTTCCCATCGGTGGCATTTGAAGCAGAGACAGGGGACTCCAACAGGACTGCACGTGAGATCGCAAAAAGTGTCCTCCGAGATGGCAGGTTTCAGTCGTACTTGGCGAGAGGTGGACCAGCTTGGCTCCATAACATCATCAACAGAGAAGCTAGAAGGATGCACTCATAGATCTTTATCTTTAGATTGAGTGTTCTTTTTATTTCCTCTGTTTTGTTTCAAACTTAACCACTCCTCTGTGGTCTTTTGCAGACGTTAAAAAAAAAAAATGCCAAATCTTGTATTAGTGACTTTTAAAAATAACTTAATAAACAAAATATTACTATTTGAGAGATTTTTTTTGGACAACATATTTGAGAGATTCATGTCTTTTAGCATGTTTTAGGCTTGTAAAATGCCAAATCTTGAATTAGTAACTGCATCCATTATCCCAAAAAAAACAAATTTTGATTAATCCATTTCTTAATCCAAACTATCGCAAATCATATTCGGAAAACTATATAATATAAGCTTCAGTTTAGACATCAATTAGAATATACAAACAACCTCCAAAAATCTCCAGGAATGGCTCTCAACCTTACATAACAAATCCTAAAATAAATAATCTAATATTGCTTTAAAATAACAAAAACACAGAGAGGCTTTCCTGAAGTCCCTCCCCATCAGCAAAACCTATTACCGTTCTGAAAACCGAAGGCCAGCCAAAATGAATAAGACTTGCAAAAACAGAAAAACACTAATAATGGCCATTCATAAGCAAAAACTCCTAAGTTTTCTTGCTACAGAAGAAACTCAAAACCTAAAAGAATAGACAGAGGAAGAAAAAAAAAATTGTTGAGAACCTAAAAAGAATACTATTAACATTGTATTGCTCTTCCTGGTTGAGAACTTTACTTCCTCTCCCCTTTATTGCAACAATGGGAAATTGTTGCGCTCATGGACGAGACGAACCCACGCAGGACAGAGGACTTGGAGATAGTGCTGAAGCCTCTGTGAAAGCTTCTAGACACCCACCAGCATCTCCTCCTCCTGGAGCCAAGCAAGGCCCCATAGGACCAGTCCTAGGCCGACCAATGGAAGAGGTAAAAAGCTCATATACATTAGGGAAAGAGCTTGGCCGTGGACAGTTCGGTGTAACCTATCTCTGCACTCAAAAATCCACGGGACTACAATTCGCATGCAAGACCATTGCCAAAAGGAAGCTGGTGAACAAAGAAGACATTGAAGATGTAAGAAGAGAGGTTCAGATAATGCATCACTTGACAGGTCAACCAAACATCGTTGAGCTCAAAGGAGCGTATGAGGATAAGCACAACGTGCATTTGGTTATGGAGCTTTGTGCTGGAGGAGAGTTGTTTGATAGGATTATAGCCAAAGGTCATTACTCTGAGAGAGCTGCTGCTTCGTTGCTAAGAACCATTGTTCAGATTATACATACTTGTCATTCAATGGGGGTTATCCACAGAGACTTGAAGCCTGAGAACTTTTTGTTGCTTAACAAAGAAGAGAACTCTCCTCTAAAGGCAACAGACTTTGGGCTTTCCGTGTTCTACAAGCCAGGAGAGGAGTTTAAAGATATTGTGGGAAGTGCTTATTACATTGCACCTGAGGTTTTGAAGAGGAAGTATGGACCAGAGGCTGATATTTGGAGCATTGGTGTCATGTTGTATATTCTCTTGTGTGGTGTTCCACCTTTCTGGGCTGGTATGTCATATCTATCTTATCAAAAAACAAAGACATTATAAAGAGGTTGATTCTTATCATTCATGTTTTTTATTTCAGAGTCTGAGAATGGGATTTTCAATGCCATTTTAAGTGGACAGATTGATTTTGCAAGTGATCCATGGCCAGCTATTTCACACCAGGCAAAGGATCTTGTGAGGAAGATGCTAAACTCTGATCCAAAACAAAGACTAACCGCTGCTCAAGTTCTCAGTAAGTATCTCTTACCTACTATATATTTTCAGTAAACTCTTTTTTAACATAGTTTTGTTTTTCCTTTGTGGAATTTAAAAGACCATCCATGGATTAAGGAGGATGGAGAAGCACCAGATGTTCCTCTTGACAATGCTGTGATGTCAAGGCTCAAGCAGTTCAAAGCAATGAACAACTTTAAGAAAGTTGCTTTAAGGGTAAACTTTTAATCTCTTTCTCAAAACCATATATATATGAGAATTGACTCTTTGGTCTTATATGTATCTCAATGGCCTCATCAATGAACAGGTGATAGCCGGGTGCTTATCAGAAGAAGAAATCATGGGGTTAAAGGAGATGTTCAAAGGTATGGACACTGATGACAGTGGAACAATAACTCTTGAGGAACTAAGACAAGGACTTGCCAAGCAAGGTACAAGGTTGTCTGAATACGAAGTCCAACAGTTAATGGAAGCTGTAAGTCTTCTTCTTGTTTTTGTTTTGTGTTCTATCTATATATATATTAAGATGCCAGAAGAACTGATTCTTTTCTTTTTTCCATAGGCTGATGCTGACGGTAACGGAACAATAGACTATGGAGAGTTCATAGCAGCAACAATGCACATTAACAGACTTGACAGAGAAGAGCATCTCTTCTCAGCTTTCCAACACTTTGACAAAGACAACAGTGGGTAAGTACAGTGATTAGCACATAGACAAGACAACAGTTTATGATAGTTAAAACCAGTTAAAGAAATGATGGTCTTGGTTTCCAGATATATTACAATGGAAGAGCTGGAGCAAGCCCTGAGGGAGTTTGGCATGAGTGATGGCAGAGACATCAAGGAAATCATTTCTGAAGTTGATGGAGACAATGTAAGCTCCTTATACTATCTCTGATATAACTTTGATAAGCACATACAACAAAAATCTGAAAGAAAAAAAACTAACTTACTTTGTAGGATGGGAGGATAAACTATGAGGAGTTTGTGGCAATGATGAAAAAAGGAAACCCAGATCCTAACCCTAAGAAGCGGCGTGAACTGTCCTTTGACACAACTTGAAGAGACTAAGTCAGAGGGCCCATAAGAGAAAAAAAAATCAAGAAGAAGAACAGTTGTTATTGTAAAGTAGGCTTGGGTTGCTCATGATTCAACTGGAGAAGAGAGATGTATGGGATTAGGGAGGTGTTTCATGTTCGTATGTATATGTATATGCTTGTCTACTACTGAATTTAAAAGTTTAAGATGTTTCTCAAATGTATCAAACTCCTTTTTTTCAATTCAAATATGTGCATTAGTGATGTTTGTATAATCACAGCTGAGCAAAGCATACAAACACGAATAGCATGAAAGCAGATGCCTCTTAAGTCCTTCTCTGGAGAGACAATTTCAAAATCAAATAGAGAAAGAAAAAGCACATCATAGATCAACCACGTTAACTAGATGCTGATTGTAGATTACAGAAAATAAACCGGTACAGGCAAAACAATCAAACAAAGAGCAGTGACTAGTGGCGCCAGAAAAAACTGAACCTGGACACATTAAACATCTCAAAGAGTCCACCATTCTCTATTCTTCTCTTCGTTATTATGACGCGAGGGGTGAGGTACGGTGCCACGATAGCCGTCCTAGTATGGCACTGGCATGAACCGAAATGTAACCAGCATTTAACCTACAAATGCAAAAGGAACAATAGATTAGGGGCATTCAACTAATCACCCACCAAGGTATGAATGTGTAAGAAAGTCATAGGAATTTTTACTTGTCTACATCCGGAGTGGCCATAGGGTCATATAAGTCTTGCTCTGTCCCTGCAACTCCACCCGCTGCAGAGTTTGTAATTTCTTGTGTACCGTCTCCCTGCAAAATTGTTGACCGTGAAAAAACAAGCAAGAAGCACCAAAAAAGAAAAAACTGTTCATTTCTTTACCTGTTGAGGATACTGGGGATAGCCATATCCACTATACGCGTACAAAGATGGGTCTTGAGCTGTCCCATAAGCATATGCATCATAGCCTTGCCCATAACCATAATACGCACTCCACTGATTGGGATCTGCTTGTGTAGCGTAACCATCCTATAACAAATACCAAAAGGTCATCAACAACATTCAGTGAACCAAAGAGTACAAAAAGGTTTTACATCACATCAGAATAGGCTATACAGCAAACGGTTTTTCACCTGTCCTGGATTTTTGCTCCAAGAGATGCGTACTGGTTGTTGACCGATCACTTGTCCCTGCATTTTCTGCATGGCTTCTTCTGCTGACGTCCTGGGTCAGCATGTGGCAGAAGTCAAAATTTTAGTGAACAGAGCTAGAAATAAGCATACATGGAAGCAATCACTTTTGAATATTGAGTTTTATTGGATGGTTTACCTGGTTTTGAATTGAACATAACCGTATCCCTTTGTTTCAGGTATGTTGACATATATAATCTCTCCTAGTGACGAAAATGCGTTCTTCAGCTCTTCCTCTGTAACATTTGGGTCCAAATCCGCAACTAAAACCTGTACACCAATACCAATACATGAAGACCAGCAGGGGAATTTTGAAACGAAAGCTTAAGCGTTTCAGATGAAACTTACCGTTGTACAGGTGATGTCATTTTCAGGTGCAAGGACCTGTGCTGGTTGCGCAACGTATGCTGGGACTGTTGCGGCAACTGCAGTTGGGGCTTGAACCGGGTAAGCAGCTAGAGAAAAACTCCCAATTAGATAAATGATTTGGACTAAACAAGATTCTATTAACATAATTCAAATCTTGTGTTTTTTTTATTCTCATACCTTTGGCAGCATATGGTTGCTGCAAGCCAACGCCAACGGTTTTTTTAGGCGTTGCTGCACTGATACGCATAGGCCTCGTTGAGCAATACAACCCATTCATCTCAGCCATAGCACGGTTCCTTTCACTCTCCTCAGCAAATTTCACAAACCCATATCCCTTAGATCGTCCAGTACTCGGATCAGTAACAACCTTGGCACCTCTAACAGAAGAGTAGTGAACACGGAACGTCTCTTGAAGAAGATAATCCGTAACATCTGGCGCCAAATCTCCAACAAAGATAGAATGATCGGTTCCAGGATCTACTTTCTGTCCAGCACCAAAAGAAGCCCAATTTAAACGGAAATTAATCTCAGTTCCAGGCATAGGTGTCCCGTTGTAGGTCTGAAGCATTCTCTCTGCTGCAGCGTGAGATATAAACTCTATGAAACCGTAACCTTCTGGTTGGCCTGTGATCTTGTTACGTATTACCTTCACAGAAACTAGCTGCACACATCCATATATATATATAGAGATCACTTACAATGTTAAGCTTAAGAGATTAAGCACATGCAAAGATATAAACTAAAGTCTACATATGAAAGTACATTCATCAACTACTATTAGTGCCTAATGAACTTAGGAGCATACCTTAACATCCTCAAAACCTAAAGTTATTAGCTTTATCTATTCCTAAATAAACCCTATGTACTTAGATACTAAACCATCCCAAAGCAATCAGGAGCTGAGGCTGAGGAAGAGGAGAGTAAGGTTACCTCGCCGGTTTGGGAGAAGCAGGAAGAGAGGTAATTTTCGTCGACCCAGTACTGTAAATCTCCAATCCAGAGTGTTCTTACTTCCTCCAGCGTCTGTGGATGGTGGTAGCCTTGCGGCTGAGGAGGCATCATCGTCATCATTCTCTCTCTCTTTTCTTCGCTGGCGAAATTTCCGAAGAAGCGCCAAAACGTAAACCTAAACACACACGAGACACGACGCGGTTTAGTGGAGGCGTCGCTCGCTAATACATCCCGGCCGGTTTAAAAGTATTTGATTAGTGAATTTAGTTTTAGATTAATTAGTAATTAGTTAATGGAAAAGGGTATTAGTGTGAAATAAAATTAGATATAGTAAACAAATATTTACATTTGACTTACATGAAAAAATGACGAAAAAAGACTTGCACGAAAAAAAATAAGAATTATTTAATAAAATAGCTAATTTTTTTTTTTAAACTACAAACTGTTTGTATTAAGTAAAAGAATAAAATTATTATTTAGAGGATCTTCAACCCAAAAACTAGAGACAAAATATTATTTTTTATATCTATATATATAAAGAAATGTTCACTCCCTCTTGGGAGTGCCACCTCATCAAATAGGAAAAGGACTGCTTGCCACGTGTCTCTTCTACTACGCGAGTTTGGGTTTGTTACACTTACAATCTATTGGGCTTTCACATAAACACTAAGTGGGTTTTTTATTTGGTTATTAGGTTTTGCCAAAAGTCAATAACGAACGGACTTAGAGAGACCTATCTTGAGATACGATACTATTCTCCAAGAAGGGTATGAACTCATCACAGAGTTCGCATCTCGACCAGCACGCAACATGAAACTAATGTATGTACCCATGCCTTGGCTTCTTCCAATAGCTGTGGTATTCTACAACTCTTCTCCCTCCCCTCTTTGTGTTGTCATTATGCCTCCATCTGTGTTGCTACGAAGTTATTGAAAGTTTCTCTCATAAAATATTTAGCCTTTATGCATCATCAATTGAACTAAGAGCTATCTAATGTAATCTATTGTCTATAGGTAGGAGATCCGTGCCTCAACAAGCTCCATGAGTCAGTTCCTAAACCCCTCAAATTTATTTGTCCTCATTATGGAACTCTTAAGGATTGTCATAGAAAAAATGGCGGAGTCTGATCTAAAGATAGTCTTTTGACAATTTAAGAAACTACCACCCCTTTCTCTCTGTGTTGTGTATAGATTAAGGATCGAATTTCATGTATTTGCAGAAATTGCTGGCTAATATACTGTGTGTCTGGCCTGACCATGTCTGCTGAGAGCTGTGATGCAATCACAAAGCAAATTCTTTGGTTAGGATAGGATTTGAAAATAGTTAAAAGTATTTTCAGATATCTTCTGTGTTATGCCTGCATCTGATCAGTTTCTTCTTCCGAGAATGTAGTTGTTATGTGATTATTTAATAATTGCTTGACATTGGTTTTCATGAATCAAAGAAAAAAGGAAAATTGTTAGATATGTACTCTGCAAAACTAAGATGCCTTTGAAATTGATCCTCTTTGCTTCGTTGTTCTGTTTTGATTCAGCTAAGTAGTAACTAGACAATATACCATATTCTAAAAAGCAATAACAATTAGAAACACACACAAAATACAATTTTATATAATAAAATAAATAACCAATAAACACATAAATTTATTTTGAAAATAACTGAAATATTTAAAAATCTGGCGATAACCCCTAGACTTGAATTTGTGTGTATGCAATATTTCAATTCATGAAACAAATATATAACTAAGAGAAAAAATAAGTTCAATTTACTTGCTCCAATCGATGGTAATTTTCAAACATTTATGGTAGTTATTAGTATAGTTAAACTATTATAGACATTGAGACAAGTTGAATGATTACATTTTTCTAAAAAAAATATTATAGTTAGAGTATATAATTTTAAAAATGTATAGTAAAACAAATAGTTAAAATTGTTTAAAAAAATTATGAACTGATCATTAATTAAAACTAAGATTCAAAAATAGTTGGAAAACTATTAAAATGATAATTTAGCATGACTATCAAGACAACTAAAAAATTGTAAAAAAAAAGTGATCAAAATGCAAATCTACGCTACTGTTTCCAATAAAATATCTGGAATACCCCCAAATTTATTATTCGAATAACACAGAGATATAATGAAATCAAAATATAATGTTTATATCTTTAAAAAATAGAACATTATAAATCACATGAAGAAAAAAACACTGCAAGATAAATTAAATGAAAATACTTAAACAGAATATACCTTACTCATGTTTCAGTTTCCGTGTTGAAAAAATGGGTCAGTCACATAAGATAATGAGGTTGTATTTTGTTAATCAAATAAACACAATACTAATAAATTAAAATAATTAAAAATGAAAAAATGAAAAAATATTTGTTTGAAAGAAAAATTAAAACAAATCGCATTAATATAAAAACAATTGTTAAGCTGTAAAATTAAATAATAAAAAGAATATTCTGCATAAAACGAGTAACATAATATAAAATAACCTGCCAACGGAAACAACAATAATAGTTTAAATCAAACTTTATATGAATGAAATAAACATAAAATATTCACACTTTGAAAATAAAAAATAGCGTAATAAATTTTAACATTGTGAAATTTAGTTAGTGGCAACGAATTAAGGTTGAATATCATACCATCAAATGTGTTTAGCCATAAAACTTGATAATCATAATAAGAAAATCAAAGAAAAAAACAATTTAAAAATAATATATTTTATTTTTCTAATAATAAACATAAACTTTTAAAAATATCTAATGTTCATTAGTGTTTTGTAATTTAAAATTCTATGTGTAATATTAGTTTATTTATTCGCCCGCCCGTAGGGCGGGTTTACCCTAGTTTTCCTTATAAATGAAAGAAATCTAAATAGATACATTAAAATAAAAATCATCTATACAATAAAGTTTAAAAAAAAATTAAGAAAAAATATAGAAATTTATTGAGCTGGTCTTATGGAGAATTCAGTTACCATTTAGTTTTATCCATCGAACTGACATACATCTATGCATCTTCAACCGTCACAAGCTTGTATTAGATTTCTTAGATTAAGGGTGTTTGGTGGGTTAGGACTGGCTTTATCCTCTTGTTCTTAGTGGTTTAATTAGGTGTTATAAGAGGCCGTTCACGCAGAGTTAGAATGAATTTTGATACATTGTCGTTAGAAGAATACAATGAAAGTTAGTTAAGGTAGTGTAGGAGCAACTCAAATGGAGATTTTTCAACATGAAGTTTTCAAAATACATATATACTAGGTGATTTTTCCCGTGCTCATGCACGAGTATGAATATTCATAAAAGTAAAATTTTATAATAATTGATTGATATTTAGTTTTAGTTTTGAATCAATTAATATGTATAATTTATATTAATAAATATTATATTATTCTAATTATACATATGACTTGGATATATTATTGTCGATTTTATTATTTTTGGATTAAAAGTCGGGTTGGTTATCAATTTGGCATATTGGACAATATCTATTTTTTCAAGTTCAACTATAATATTTTTTATTCTAAATATAATTATATTTTGATTAATTTTCTTATTTTCATTTCGGTTGGTTATTGTCTTAGATATGTAAATATATTCTTAGATATGTAAATATACTATGGTTAAATTATGTATAACTTAATATATATTGTGCTTAAAATGAAATAAATAATAAGCTGAAGTGTTTGATTCAAAATTACATAAATGAATATAATGATAATATTTTGAAGTCTCATGCATATATATAAATTCTACAAAAGAATTAAATTGTAACTGGTTAATATTTTATTTTTATTTATAATATGCTTTGAGTCAAACTTTAATTTATATGTATAAAATTAAATATATTATTATTATTATTATTATTTTATTTTTATTATTATTATAAATTATATGTTCTTATTGTAGTTAGATGTTTAATTTTGGATATAACTTAGATTAGCCGAGTCATTCATTTTGTGAGTATATTGAGTTAAATATTTTTTTAAATTAAAATTGAAGTATAATTACTTTTTATTTTAGTTAAGTCAAATCAAATTAGGTTTATGTATCTCTTAAGTATACATGTATTTCCTAATATTTATTTACTCTTTATTTTAGTTAAGTCAAATCAAATAAGTTTTATTTATCGCTTAAATATACATGTATTTTCATAATATCTATCAAATTATATGTTGATTTCTAAAAAAAAATATTAGAAAATAAAGTGTAACTGATAAATTTTTAGATGTTCATGAACATATATATTTTTATTATTTTGAAAATATATTTTATGTTATTTAAAAATATATATGAATGGGGATATTACTATATTATGAACTTTCCTTTTTAATAAAGTCATATTATAGACATATAATTTCGTTTCTAATTTTTTTAAAAAAATTTAGAAATATTTTCTTTTTGTTATATATGTTATTTGGAAAAAGGTAAAAAAGAAACTAAATAAAATGAAATTGATAATAATATTAAAATCTAACAATTCATTAAGGGTATCTATGTAATTAACCATCATGAGAGTTAACGTGAGAGCGACACGTAAGAAACTGACTTCTCAAATAATATTATAGAGATATATAGATATGTATATATATATATATAAATATAAATATTTAGTTATTGGTATTCCAATCTAGCCGAATTTTCGGTTTATATTTTAGATGGAGAAATTTATATTAGGTCTGTTATGAGATCCTTTGAAATGTTTCTAAATGATATTAAATCGTTTATTGATTTAGTGGTTGAATCTTTATTGTGGTGGAAATTTTTTCCGTTGTTATTACATTTGTGATGTTTGTGTGTGGTTAATGGCTCTAACCCCAAACTGGATATATCTGTCCACACAAGATCTCACCTGAAATATTTTTGGAGGATGACTAAAATGATATCATAGCTTATACAAATGTTATAACTGTGAACACTTGGAAAGAAAATGTATATGGTTTATTCTTGTTCTAAGATGATATAAACCAACGGGGTATCTAAAAGTCACTAAAAGTAATGTTACGTACTTACTGGGTGTGCATAACAATATAACATGATTAACATCATTGATTAAGAATATATAACGATTAATAGGTACAACTTATTCATCATTCAAAGCTATAACAAGAATTTTCGTACAAAAAAAAGTACATAACAAGGAAAAGCACAAAGCATGTTAAATCACCGTTTCGAATGGTGGCAACATATCAATACAACATGTTTCTAGCTTTTGCTAGAGTGGGCTTCGAAAAGATGTTATGATGGTAGTACAATTAAATCATATATGTAGAGTATAAACTCAACAACATTAACCACATATGCATATGTTTGGCTCTAAGTGGATGGATACATGTGCTTCTTTGCATTGAGAAGCGTTTAGTACGTGATCAAAGATTCTAATGTGGTCAAAGTCAAAGCTCTTGGTCGTTTCTCTTATACACTACAAACTAAAATATCCATTTGTATGTGATAATCATAGTCAATAATGTGTTCACTCTGTTAATGGGGTCTTTTCATTTTTGTCTTGATCATTGTGGTGTTTATATGAATACAAGCACAGTGAAACTCAATTATTTTTGGGGACATCTCCATTACAAATTTTCCTTCAACAGCTTGATTTTTTGTTTCTTATGTATTAGGGTGGACATTTTGGGTTTTCTTATTCAGATTGGTTAATTCACTTTCGATAGAACATAAGGTTAACTCAAACCAAAATTAGTACGGTTTCAAACTTATGAATGAAACTCATACTTGTTTTACTTATGCATTTTAATATAAAAGTTTTTACAAAAGAAACAAAAAACTCAAAACTAAAATTAGTACAGTTTGGATTTTGTTGGGTTAGTTTGATTTAAAGCGGTTGAGTTTCCATTTAATTTGATTAAATTAGTGGACGTTAACAAACTTTTCGTTATATTTAAACTATTGTTTTGATGTTTTCACCAATGAAAACTATAAAATACCACAACATGTATATTTCCAAACAAGCGTGGCTTGTAAACTGAAAGTTAGACTCGGCTAAGTCTTCTCAAAATATTGCTAACATTTTGAGTTAATTAATATTGGATGCAACATAACGAGTTACTATATAAGCAGTGTTTAAATATATAAGGTAGACTGGAGTTTTTGTATTGTGTATTGCATGGAAATGAACAGTTAATGATAAACAGTGACATGTGTTTAGTAGTAAGATCTTTGGTAGCATAGCATCGCTGTCTCTCTCACTCTCAACGACAACATTTAATACTTGAACGGTTGTATTTATATAAAAACAAATAAGCATAGAGTATTTGCATCTCCTACACACCAATTTCCCCCTAATTCATTAGCATATTGTACTACTTATAAAGGGGGTGTAATTAATCATATGAAGTTAACAATAATACTAGTAACTTGGTAAATATTTTGGCAACGATAATAACTACAACATCTTGCACCATGAGTAAAACAAGTGGTCCAACACCAAGAAACCCGCTCAACGTTCCTCCAAGTTATTATTCATTTCAATGCTAGTACTTGTTTGTTTTTTTACTGTATATATATATAAAGACTTGACCTAACGGTAAAACTGTGTGTGTATCAAGAACACAAATATTATTAAGTAATCTCGTGTGTTGAGTTGTACTTGTTATCACATGGCAAGAACCTCATGTGAGGACATGTGGGTACTGTTCAATTATATCTCTCAAAAATTTTCCTTCAGTCAAACTCATTGCCTCATTACAAATCCACATCTACCATTTTTTAAAAAAACATAGATCTCTGATAATATAAGTAGATCAAATCATGGATTACTAAAAATAAATAAATGACTTAACTTAATTATGATAATTCAATGTATCTTCCGGTCGATGTGTAGTTAATATTTAAAATGCGATTTTGCATGTTCATATCATCTAATCTCCCATCTTCTTACAGCTCTGTAACTTGTCTGCCTCTTCTGTTTCCATCTCAACGTGTCCATGTGGTCTTACCTCATTACCTCTCTCTCACTCTTTTTTGTATATATTATCCTCATCATTACTTTCTGAATCTCCACTCTTCTCTCTCTCTCTCTCTCAAAGTCCACTTGCTTTGTCTGTCACTTACACATTGTACGATCATGGTATTAGCGGAAACAGAGACAATGGCGGAGGCCACGATGGTTTTCACGACGGAGGGACCTCGCATTTCCTTCTCCGCCGACTTGTCATCATCAGACAGCGAGGGAGATTACATCTGCATCAACCCTGAGAATCTCCTGATGAGTAAAGAAGAACAAGTCAAAGCAGGAGAGTCCTTTGAGTTTCTCTCCAACACGCAAACGATGCTTACAGCCGCCGACGAGCTTTTCTCCGAAGGAAAGTTGCTTCCTTACTGGCAAGTCAAACACTCAGAGAAGCTTCAGAACGTAACACTTAAAACAAAAGTCGTCGTCGTCCAAGAAGAAGAAGATTGTAAAGTGGTTAAAGAGGAGACTGTTAAGGAGCAGGAGAGTAATAACAACAATAACAACAGAGGAAGCTGGTTTCTTGATGATGATCCATCTCCTCGTCCACCAAACTGCACTGTTCTGTGGAAAGAGCTTTTGCGGTTGAAGAAACAGAGGACTAACAAGACGGCGACTACGACTACAAAGGCTTCGGCATCGTCTCTGTCTCCATCGTCATCTTCAAGCTCGACTTCGTCTTCTTCGAGTTCTATTGGGGATGCAGTGAAGGAGGAGAGCGAGAAGAAAGGGAAGAAAGGGTTAGAGAGGACAAGATCTGTGACTATGAGGATAAGACCAATGATTCATGTTCCTGTTTGTACTCCTTCTAAGCCTCCTCTGTTTCCTCTAAGGCTTCATAAAAACAGGGTAGAGAAACGAACTTGATCATCATCAACATCGTTTTATCTGTTTGTTTTTGTATTATCTATAGCTTTTGTGATTAGATGTATTGTTTGTTTTTTGTTGAGAGCTTTTGTGATTGAGATCTGAGGTGTGACAGTTTATAAATGTGAAGACATTTTCATACCCGAAAACAAATAAGAGATTGATCATTGAATACACCCATTTATATGCTTTTCATCTCATTGTCTTTGTAGATTCAAAGTCTTTTTTCTTTTTGTGTTTCTGTCTGTTTCTAAGTTAAAAGTTTTATTGGGTTAGATCAAATCTTTGGTTTAGAATTTGAGATGGTTCCTTAGTTTAAGATCTGAAAAAAAAAGGTGAGAAGAGACAAAAAAAGAGTTAAATGCCAAAGATAAGGAAAGAAACAAGAAAGCAGAGAGTACAGTTATGTGCACATGCAAGTTTCAGATGTTTTTGTTAGATCCTTTTCTCTGAGCAAAAATCCACCAAGTGACTGCTCAATTTTTATGGGAAAGGGTCCACTTCTGCAAGGCTTCAACTCTGGCCTAACGTTTATAACCCAATATCAAACTAATCCCTAAACATCAAATTCATAATATTCAATCTTGTTAGATCATATATAAATATGACTCCAATTATTTGCAATGCCACGCTGTTTTCTTTCATTACACAACAATACAGAAACAGAACAAAGTATGGATGAACACAAGACATATAAATAAGTATGTGTAGTGTCTTATCATTGGATCAGTATTCTCCAATCGTCGTAAGAATGAAACAGTAGTTTACTATGCAGATTTACACACAAGCTACCAAACAAATCACAAAACCTCAAATCTGGTGTGGCACAGAAAAAAAGAAGAATTAGTCTTTGCCTTAGACAAATTGGAACGCTATCAAACAGTTCAAGATGAGATATAATATAACTTTGATCGGATGGTTTTGTGACTTATCTAATTAAGTATTGGTTTCTAAAGAATTTTATTTTGGATTTGGTCCATTAGATTGTTGTTTTGCAAGAATTCGTAACACAGGAAACAAACATATACAACGATAACAATGTCAATGGTCTCTTTTGAGAGCAAAGAAACATACCAGCAATATGCACGTCGATCAATATAAATAGTATAACAACGAGTAAATGGCATGCTTAAGAATATAAATACATGTGGTTAAGGATTGATGCAAAAGTTCTCTTACCATGCATGTATACACCATTGAATTCCGCAATGTTGATATTCTGATACTCCTGCGCAGAAGAAAAAAAAAAGAGAGGAGAGTATGTAGAAAAGCCCTAAGGAAAATGGGAAGAAAAACACAGAAAAAATTGCGAAACATGAATCAAAGTTTGAACACAAGACGACACTGAGGTAACTTGGGAAGTCTGAACACACAAGACACTAGGTCACTTGGGAAGTTTGAAATCAAGGCCAAACAAGGCATTGGGTCATTTGAGAAGTCTGGAACCAAAACATCTAGAAGTATCACTCCTGAATTTAATTAACATTCAAGTTTATACCTAAGCTCAAGTAGCTCTGCTATTGGGAATCAGTGGTTCTAAAACGCGTGCGATTTGCCGCATAGGCGCCCGGCTAGGCGTTGGGCGTAACCACACCACCACGACTTTGATCAAATCGGTTAAACTAATCGGTCAACGCTTAATTGGTCAAAAAGACCGATTAATCACTTGAAAACCGAATTAAAACCGATTTAAGCAATAAAAAACTGAACTTATTGTCAAAATTGAGCTTTATATCAAGTCCATATGACTGCCGAGAATTGCTAGACATCGACCACCTATTTATAAGATGCTCCAAATCCCTCGTCTCACTAATAAAAGCAAAAAAAAATGCTTTATGGAAGAATCGAAATTGCCACCTCTCTGAGAATTATATGACCCTCATGAACCATTGGACCATACTACTTTTACATGTAGCGTTCACATATATAAATAACTACTTATACATTTATAATAAAATATTTTTAAAATTAATCTCCGATTAATCTTCGATTAATGAATTAGGCGCTAGTCCCAGTCCGAGTACTCGACTAACGCCTAACAAGTTCTTTATCAAGGGTATGCTTATATGAGTAAGATAAAGCTATTATTGTGGCTGACAAATATTTTATTTTATTTTTTGTGTGAAATGGAAACACAAATTGCAAGTAACATGTGTATAGACACCAGCTAGCATCACTCACTATACATTGACCGAGCTATCTTTATATTTGCCGACTTTAGACCTGACCTATAATATTCTTATCTTGATCCCATATAACCAGACTAAAACAACAAAAATTAAGATACTTTACATGATGGCATTGAGAGAAAAACGGAAAGATATATGTTATTGAGTTCCACATTTCATAATGAGCTATCAATATCCTAACAAAATTCCTTTATTAAGTATCGCTTCTTTTTTCCCTTTGTTTCATCAAAGTTAGAAAAGCGTGCTCGTGTCTCCGAAGTTTTCATTTCCATGTGGTCGCCAATCTATAAAGAAATGTTCATCATCTTATCTTTTAATATATTTAAATTAAAGAAATGCTTCTTTCTTCTATCGTATATCATCTTTGATATTTTATTCACACTTTTAAACACGTCTCCTTTGTGGCAGACCACCAAAAGTCCAAAAGCCTACTTGTTATCTTTTTTATAAATATCAAAAATAATAATTGACTAAACCATGTTAAAAGAAAATAAAAACCGAAATTTAGCAAAAGTGCACAACCTCGACTCCTTTCGTCGTAGGACTAGACTAGTCTATCTTTTCAATGTTCCGCTACACAGGCGTCATTTAGCAAATGCTCGTTCACGGCGTCTAGCGCAAATTAGCACTATGTGTGGCTAAAAAGATTTCGAAATAGGAAAAACAAAACAATTTTTTTTAAACGAATTTCGAAATTTATTTTCCCTGAAAAAAAACTAAAACATAAAATAAAAAATAAAGTCGTTTTTCGGAAATACCAAAACTACCCCTGATCTCTTTTTTCTGTCTGGATTGATTTCAAAACGCTCCTCTTCTCTGATCTCCGCATCGTCTTCTGCCTCGAGAACTCGTGAAACGATGGAGCAACAACAACCGGAGAGACGAGAAGGCCGAAGCTTCCCCGAGCGCAAAGGACAGAAGAGAAAGCTAGAGGAAGGAGCAGCCGCCGCCTCAGAAGATCGAGAGATCTCCTCTACCTCAACCACCGACGGTGGCGGCGGCGATTCGATTCTCAACGAAATCGCTACTCAAGTCTCCGTCCTCAACTCCGCCTTCTCATGGCAAGAATCCGATCGCGCTGCGGCGAAACGCGCCACTCAAGTCCTTGCCGAGCTCGCTAAGAACGGTGAGGATTCAGCTTCCTCCGATCTTGTTGCCTTCATATCTTTTATCAAGTTTTGTGTATACATGAGTTAGTGACTAGAGATTGTTTGAACAGAGGATTTAGTGAACGTGATTGTTGATGGAGGGGCTGTTCCTGCTCTTATGACGCATCTACAGGCGCCGCCGTCGTGCAGCGACGGAGACTTGGCTCAGAAGCCGTTTGAACATGAGGTTGAGAAGGGAAGCGCGTTTGCGCTTGGCCTACTTGCAATTAAGGTGTTAACTTGTATAGTGTGTTAAGCTTGTTTGAAAACAGTTGCTTTTTATGTTAATTTTTTGCTTTAAGTTTAGTATTTATTTTGTGGAGAAATACTTTTGGTAATTGAGATTTTATAGACTGAGGGGATTATGTTTAGTGTTTGTGATGTCGTTGTGGAATTGACTGTTTACAGCCAGAGTATCAGAAGCTGATAGTGGACAAAGGTGCTTTACCTCATCTTGTGAATCTGTTGAAGAGAAGCAAAGATGGTTCTACTTCCCGAGCTGTTAACAGTGTTATCAGAAGAGCGGCTGATGCCATCACCAATCTTGCTCATGAAAACAGTAGCATCAAGACTCGTGTTAGGTCAGCTTATTTTAGTGAATTCCTCCTGTTAAGATTTTTTTTGTTTTGTTTTCAGTATCCTCATGACTTCAAGTTCTTGACAAGCAGGCTTGAAGGTGGTATTCCACCTCTTGTGGATTTGCTTGAGTTTTCTGATTCAAAGGTTCAGCGAGCAGCAGCAGGGGCATTGAGAACCCTTGCGTTTAAAAACGATGATAACAAGAACCAGGTAAATGTTTCTGTCTTACAGCTTCTGTTTCAGTTTTCGGTTGAGAATGATTCGTTTTTGTGCAGATTGTTGAATGCAATGCTCTTCCCACGCTCATTCTAATGTTAGGATCAGAAGATGCTGCTATACATTATGAAGCGGTTAGGAATCTTTTACTGTGTCGAGAGTTTTCATAATCAACTGTTTTGCTAGTTGCTACTTAAACATCTACATGAGATTGTCATTTAAATAATCAGTTGAGTCACTCTTTTAGGTTGGAGTTATAGGCAATCTAGTACATTCTTCTCCAAACATTAAAAAAGAGGTTCTTTCTGCTGGGGCGTTGCAACCTGTCATTGGTCTTCTCAGGTATGGAAACTCGCCATTTCGATTGACATGGGTAAAATATAGAGTTGTTACCGTTAACTTTAGGTTCATTCTTCTCATTTCTTGAATTTATCTATTTCAGCTCATGTTGCCCTGAGAGCCAAAGAGAGGCGGCTTTATTACTTGGACAGTTTGCCTCGACTGATTCTGATTGTAAGGTACTATTTCATCCCGGGTTTTCTATCCTCAGCCTAAACTCTTTCTGTTTGGTTATACTAGGTGTAATTTGTTTGCTGTTATTGATTTTTTTTGTAATGTATACATTCCTAATTCCTGCCGTCTATCATTTTCCCTGATCTATGTGTCTTTTTCATTCTTCAGGTGCACATTGTGCAAAGGGGTGCTGTCCGTCCTTTGATTGAGATGCTTCAATCAGCTGACGTTCAGTTGAAAGAAATGTCGGCCTTTGCACTGGGAAGATTGGCGCAGGTTCTTGTTTTAAACATTTGTTAGTTTCATTTTTTAAGTCGAGGCATTGCTATTTGGCGTTGTAAACTTGCAACTTCACTCTTTAGACTTGTAACCATTGCAGTTATATTAAATAACAGTACCGATATGTCTCTTAAATTCTAGCATACCGTTTCTCGCAGGATTCACACAATCAAGCTGGTATTGCCCATAGTGGTGGTTTAGGACCTTTATTGAAGCTTCTCGATTCAAGAAATGGATCCCTGCAACACAATGCGGCATTTGCTCTCTATGGCCTTGCCGATAATGAGGTGTGTTGTATGCTACCTTCCGTATGTATTAATCAGGATGCAAAAACTTATTTAAACCTCATGAAATGGGTTATTGATCCATTTTTGTCCCTAGGATAATGTGTCGGATTTTATCAGGGTGGGAGGTATCCAGAAGCTACAGGATGGAGAGTTTATAGTTCAGGTATATATAGCGTTGTTACCGTTTCTCTACTTTCCGGAATCATATCGTTTTATTCCTTTTATGGCTAGAGACTGAAGATTCGTAGCAGCTTTAATAGTATCTGTTTTACTCTTTGGGTGTTTATATACACTATTTGCTAGGCAACTAAAGACTGTGTCTCCAAAACACTGAAGAGATTGGAGGAGAAGATTCATGGAAGAGTAAGTGAAGTGATGCCTGTCTTTAAACTTGTTATTTCCATATCTGGTGACTAAAACATACACATGCACGGTTTGTGGTGAACTACTGTTGTATCCTTTTCTAGCTCTGTCGAAGTTTATCATTTCTCTGTTCAACCTTTGAGACTTTTGTTATTTGATCGTCCTTTGTAGGTTCTGAGACATCTGTTGTACCTAATGCGCATTCCTGAGAAGTCTATCCAAAGACGGGTTGCTCTCGCTCTTGCTCATCTCTGTTCACCAGAAGATCAGAGAACGATATTCATAGATGAAAATGGCATGTGACAACTTTTTGATTTTATAATGTTTAAGACTTTTGACGTGTTATCCATTTCTGCTAAGATGTTCTTTGTGTAAAAAGTTTTATATTGAGTTGTCTTTTCGCAGGGTTGGAGTTGCTACTTGGTCTTCTTGGTTCTACGAACACTAAGCAGCAACTAGATGGTGCTGCAGCATTGTACAAGTTAGCAAATAAATCTATGGCACTCTCTCCAGTTGATGCTGCTCCACCTTCTCCAACACAAAGGGTGAGTTTCCTTCTTACGTTAGTTCTCCAGTAGATAAGCTGCGGAAGTTTCATTTGCAGTGTTCTGTTTCTTTTGTTATGGCAGGTTTATCTAGGCGAGCAATATGTAAATAATGCTACGCTGTCTGATGTAACTTTTCTAGTAGAAGGTAATCATATTAATCAGGAAGTTGCAGCAGTCTTGTTAGCTCCAAACTCCGTATGTAAACCAGAAAAATCATACTGCAGGAAGGAGATTCTATGCTCACAGAATTTGTCTGCTGGCATCTTCAGATACATTTCGTGCAATGTTTGATGGTGGTTACAGAGTAAGTGAGCTATTATTTTTGAGTGACCAATCGTTTTCAATATGTTATTGCGGAGGAAATGAAAAAATAACATTTACTAGCTATGATGACTATGACTTATGGGTTTAGGCTGCTCTGTCAAAGGAATATGTGAATATTTATGTTTCGTGTGTGCAAATTGAATATCTCATTCAGTTTGTGTTTCGTTTACACCACAGGAAAAGGACGCTAGAGATATTGAGATTCCTAATATCAAATGGGAGGTTTTTGAGTTAATGATGAGGTATGACGAGCTTCTACGTGTTTCTAGACTGTGGGAACTCTGAATATACATGATAATTGACGCACGCTTGGATTGTGATTCCCAGGTTTATATACACTGGATCCGTCGACGTAACAATTGAGATATCACAAGATCTTCTGAGAGCAGCGGATCAGTATCTCTTGGAGGGGCTAAAGCGGCTCTGCGAATACACAATTGCTCAGGTGAGCCAGAATAACTGCAATGTAGTGTGATGTGGTTTGCATAACAATTGTGGAAATCTAACACAGTTCCTTATGAATGAAAGGATATAACATTGGAGAACATAGGAGGCATGTACGATCTCTCAGAAGCATTCCACGCAATGTCGCTGAGACAAGCTTGTATCTTGTTCATCCTGGAGCATTTCGATAAACTGAGCACAATGCATGGGTAATATAAGCAAGATCTTTTCTTTTAAGCTCTATCTCTCTCTATTTCGCATTTATCTGAGACATAGTGAATGAAAAAATGGCAGGCACAACCAGCTGGTGCAGAGAACAATACCAGAGATAAGAGAGTACTTTTGTAGAGCTCTAACAAAGTCTACGACAAACCTGCAAGGCCTGAGGCTGTAGAATGTGGAAGAAGAAGAAGACTGGCACCTAACTAGAGAGGTAAGTAGACAATTATAGAGAGAGAAAGCTCGCTATTAGAAGAGGTCTTTATGGTTCTGCCCTATCCTATCCTGAGTCGTTTTAGTAAATTTGCTGTGCGTTTGGTTCATTTTGTATTGTATCAAATTCTCTCTCTTCTGATCACAATCGGGTCTTCAAAGAGATCTCGCCACTTTGTATCCAAAACACCATTATGGTGAAACTTCCACTATTCAATTCAAGATCCACGTCCAATGATCATGTGTTAGAAGTAAGTATACAATGTGTGATGATGAGACATGGTCGTGACTAATGAGTTCTTGTCTAAATGATTAATCAGATACTAAAAGAGGAAAATGAATAATATTTGTTCAGACTGGAAAATTTTAAAATTATGTGAGGCACTTACATATACAGACATACAGTATAGTTTCCCATTTGTGATTATTGTAAAAGTATGTAATTGCTACTCTACTATATTGGATGTACTGGCTGGCTCATTCTAAGTAATCTTTGTCGGCAAATATAATCGAAACTTTAAAAGATATCAGAAAAAAAAATTTGTAATATATACCTTGAGAAAATATCCTTTAAGACAACGATTACAACAAAAAAAAAAGAACAAAGCATCAAAGTTGTTCTCTTACAGCAACAAAATCGTAAGTAGCAAAGTGATTGTTCTTGGTCCGTTTGGTGATAATTGTATTTGGTGTGACTGACCATTCCACAGTCAGTAAAGTCACGACTCACGACGTTGTATTATTATTATTACTTTTTATATTTCTTTTGTCTGAATGCTTTTGATGTTCTACAGACTTCGATCCAATTGGAGGGAGATTTTAATTTTAAAAGATCTCCGTTGAATCTTTTATTTAATTATATTTTGCGAGATACCCAAAACAAAACCCTAGGCACTCTTCATCTCGCAGCCAGAGAGCTTCGTTATTCATCCACTCCTAATCTCTCCAGGTAACGCTTTCGCTTTAAATCTCATCGCATACATAGACTCTTGTCGGATCTGATTTGATTCGAGATTAGATCCGTCTTCTAGAAAACCATCCACTAACCAATGTGATTCTTTACACTCACTGTTCCTAATCTCCTCTGTCATAGATTTATACATAGCATCCACTCTCAGTTTTCTAAAGTGTCAATTTTTATTGAAAAAAAAAAAATCATTCCTTTCATTTTTAAAGTTATATTCTTTGTTTGATTACTGTTACATAGAAGCCTCCTTTGATTCATTTTACCTTGTATGTGTATTGCAGTGATATAATCTGTGATCATGGCTGATACACTTGATTCCCGTCCTCACACATTCTCCATCAAACTCTGGCCACCGAGTCTACCCACAAGACAAGCCCTCATCGAACGCATGACCAACAACCTCTCTTCCAAGACCATTTTCACCGACAAGTTCGGCAGTTTAACCAAGGACCAGGCCATGGAGAACGCCAAGAGGATCGAGGACGTTGCTTTCTCCACAGCTAACCAGCAGTTTGAGAGGGAGCCTGACGGTGATGGCGGCTCAGCTGTTCAGCTTTACGCTAGAGAGTGCAGTAAAATGATCTTGGAAGTTCTCAAGAAAGGTCCCGTTGCTAAGGCCTCTGAAGAAGTATCATCTGCTTCTCCTCCTCGTGAAACTGTTTTCGATATTTCGAAAGACAAAAGGGCTTTTATTGAAGCTGAGGAGGCTGAGGAGCTTCTTAAACCGTTGAAGGAAGATGGGAATGGTTATACTAAGATATGTTTTAGCAATAGGAGTTTCGGGTTAGGAGCTGCTCGTGTTGCTGAGCCTATCTTGGCGTCTTTGAAAGGGCAGCTTAAGGTTGTTGATTTGTCGGATTTTGTCGCTGGGAGACCTGAGGTTGAAGCTCTTGAGGTTATGAATATATTCTCTAGTGCTCTGGAAGGTAGTGTTCTCTCATCTCTTAACTTATCAGACAATGCGTTGGGTGAGAAAGGTGTTAGAGCATTTGGGACGCTCTTGAAATCTCTGAGCTCTCTGGAAGAGCTTTATCTGATGAATGATGGTATCTCTAAAGAAGCTGCACAAGCGGTGTCTGAGTTGATTCCTTCAACAGAGAAGCTGAGGGTTCTGCATTTTCATAACAACATGACTGGAGATGAAGGAGCTGTTGCGATTGCAGAGGTTGTGAAGCGTTCTCCATTGCTGGAGAATTTCAGGTGTTCTTCCACAAGAGTTGGGTCAGATGGGGGTGTTGCTTTGTCTGAAGCACTTGAGAGTTGTGCTCGTATGGAGAAACTTGATCTGAGGGATAATATGTTTGGCACAGAAGCTGGAGTTTCTCTGAGCAAAACTCTCTCCAGCTTCAGTCATCTGACTGAGCTTTACTTGAGTTATCTGAATCTAGAGGATGAAGGTGCTATAGCCATAGCAAACGCTCTGAAGGAGTCTGCTTCTCCTATTGAAGTTCTTGAGATGGCGGGAAATGACATAACGGTTGAAGCAGCTTCAGCGATTGCAGCCTGTGTAGCAGCAAAACAAGAACTGAACAAGTTGAATTTGTCTGAGAATGACCTGAAAGATGAGGGTTGTGTCCAGATTGCAAAGAGTATTGAAGAGGGTCATTTGAAATTGCAATACATAGATATGAGCACTAACTACATCAGAAGAGCAGGAGCACTTGCCTTGGCTCAGGTTGTTACTAAGAAAGAAGGCTTCAAGCTGTTGAACATTGATGCGAATATCATATCAGAGGAAGGCATTGAAGAAGTTAAAGAGATGTTCAAGGAATCCCCAGAGTTGCTTGGAGCATTGGACGATAATGATCCTGATGGAGAAGAAGAAGATGATGAGGAAGAGGAAGAAGATGAAGAAAAGGATGAGTTGGAATCAAAGCTGAAGAAGCTTGAAGTTAATGAAGATGATTGAGTCTTTAGTGATGTTTACTTTTCATTGCTTCTTTTGTTTTGTACCAAGGATCATTTTGGCTGATGCTGCTACATACAGAGAGACCAAAAATATTGAGACTTTGGTGTTAGTTTCATTTTGCTGATATCTTATCAAATCCTCTTTTTCTGATATATCTATCTACCTATTAGGCCTTTCAATATATAAAATTGAGAAACATAAACAAAAAAAAACTGATTTTTACTGGATTCAGTTAGCCACACCCCCACCGAATCGTTTGAATCCTATTTGTCCCATTAGATTTCACTGTAGAGCAAGTTCACTACTTGTGATAAAGGGTGTGGCAAAGCAATAGGGAGATTCAAGTTGCATATAGATATCACTGAAGCAAATGTAATGTATATACTCAAGTTGGGGAGATTCAAGTTGCATATAGCATATCATTGAATCAACAACGCTAGTACTGATGAACAAATATAACCAAAATATGAATGTATGAGAGAGTAACTGAGAAAAGCAAGAAACAAAGAAGTTTTCATGGACCTTTACAAACAATATCCCGAAAGCAAAAAAAAAACATCAGATCCTCCTAGCCCTCATAGTAGTAACACTTTTCATCTTGGCACTAGTCACAGCAGAAACATTCATAGGAAGCGGAGGAGGAGGCTTCTTGTTCTCCTTGGTCATACTCCTCAACGAATACCTCGGCGGCTTTGTTGCTGCTGTTGTCTCAGTCTTCTTCTTAATGGTTCCTCTTCTCTTCGCGGTCACAGGCTCGACTCCAAGATTGTAATTAGTTCCCTTGATCACTACAGATTCTTCTCCTACGTTCTTCCTCTTCAATCTCTCGTTCCTCCTGGCAGAATACTCCTCGTAAAGTCTTCCTCTCTCGAACACCGGAGGAGCCGAGTCTGCAGCCAAATCTTCCAGATTCGAAGCTTCACCTCTTTTCCTTAGATCATCCTCTTCTTCACCAAACTCTGACGAGTACTCGATTGGGAGCTTCGGTTCCTTATCTCCATGGCTTAACCTTCGTCCCGGATTCTTCAGACCTAGTTTTTTTTTGTTTGGTGGAAGAGAAGATATTCATCATCATCATCCATTTTATTGATCGGTTACAGAGGATTGATGAAGTGAATACAACATACCCGGTGGTGGTGTTTGCAGTGTCGAAGAAGATGCCTGGCGTGATAGGAGACGGATCGGCGATTTCGGAAGCGGTGGTTTCGATGATCTCATTCTCGACGACATCTTCCTCCTTCTCACAGTTTTGATTTCAAATATTTTCTCGAAAGAGAAAGAGAGAGAGAGAGATTTTATTATCGTTTTTTTTTTTGGAAGAGCGGTCTTTTCTTCATCCGACGGCTGAGATTGCTTGCTTCTAATTCAAAATGGTAAGTGTTTTTGTTTTGTTTTGTTTTGTTTACTTCTTCCCTTTGTTCATTAATATTTAATGTTGAACCGTTCGTTATCTAAACATTACATTAACTAATTAAATAAACTTAATTGGGGGAGGATATACGCATTAATCTTGCTTTATCACTTTTTAGATAACTCTTAAATATAAACGTTGACGTGTGTTAAGAAACTTGCTTTGTTTTGTTTTGTTTTGACTTTTAGGAATACAGCAAACACTGATTAAGAAACTTGATTTTGACTAATAATAATATGATAACTCTTAATACAGATGACAAATGTGTACCTATGTTGCCAATATACACATTAAAATCTTTTGTTATATGACTTTCAGATTAACTCCATCTTGAAGAAGCATACACACAATAATTCGTTTGGACCTCCACTTAACACTGCAATTTATTATTGTGGTGTAACATTTTTATACATTCAAAGTTCTAAAGCACCTACAATTTCATTATTGAAGTCATTTAAATTCAAAGTTGCAAATTTATTGGAGAAAATAAATTCATATATAACGATGATTTTTTATGAGAATGCAACATTTTTTATATTTTCCACAAACTGATTAACGTCCCAAGGAAATGTTTAACAAGAACAAGAAAAAACTTTAGTTTGTAATCCATAGTTTAGTTCTTCTTCATTGTCAAAATGAGTACATGTCTTGGCTTACAAAATTTAATACCGATACTAGGATATAGTATGATTAGAAGAGAAATTAATTCAAACTCTAAAACATCAATTAGGAAAAGCTTTCTCGACATTCATCACCTCTTCTTCATCAATACCTCAAATCTATGTCACACAATAGCTTCTCCATTGACTCTTTTTTTTATCAAGCTTCAACTCCTCTCATTGCCCTGCTAATGGGTTCTTGGAAGTACTGAAGTGATATAAACATTGCTTCCTGCATATTTATTGCAGCAATTTTCTCAGGTCAGTCATCACAGAACATAACAAAAAGATCAGATCCATTTCGCATAAACAAGGAAAGAAACAAAACAGCAATAAAATAATTACCTCTGTTCGAATGGTTCGGCTTCCTTGATGTGGACATGTATTCAAGTATATATTAAACGCTTCTCGAACGTTTTTCCCCTGTAATCATCAAATACAGAACCGAAACAACCCAAAGATCTTTGAGAACTTTTGAATCTCTGTGAGAGATAAAAGAGCTGAATAAAGAGGTTTCTATTGGAACATTCTTGAGGGTCATGGAAACACGTTTACCTTATACTGATTATCTTCTTCAACACTTTCTTCAAGACCAGCAAGTCCTCCAAATGCAATCAATAGATGCCTATGAAAATTCATGCCACAACACCATCTAAGTCACTCCCCCAATGCTAATAATGTGTTTAGAGATAAACAACTTATACCATGTTAGAGGAAAATGAGAATCTCACCTAAATGTTGGTATTTTCAGCTCTGATGAACTAATTTTCAGGCCATGCTCTGAGGTACCAATCAAATAATCGTAACCACCCTGCTTGGTAGTAGGAAATAAATACGATATACAATTCATAGAATGTGATGAAGAGTAGAGTATCATCATTAGGCGTAGTACCTCGAAAGGGCATTCCTTGAATACTGAACTTAGGTGTGATGCATATCGTACTTTGTATCCCCAATACATCCCGGCTTCTTCCCTTGGTTTAGAGGATGGAACTATCTGACGTACCAAATCTAGATGAACCAAATCCAAAATTTAGTAACTTAAACGAGTAAATATCTCTCCAGGAGGACAAATGAATACGATAACTGAGATTAACAGTACCTAAATCACGGTTGGTTCCCATGGCTACCGTGACTCTAACACCTGGACTAAGCACTTGATCAACAACAACACTCTGCATCACCACGAACATTCAAACAAAAGTCAATCCATGCATACAATTTGTAGGAAAAAAAAAGTGTTACAATTGAGATATCCGAATGTGATAAGAGCTAAAACAAATACCTTGTCTAGACCCACATCAACCAATGTACCCTCAGAGTTTATTGGCTTTTCTCTTAGCGTCACACCTACAAGGTTTTCATTTCCAAAACAAAAATTTAAAACCACAACATCACAGCCTTAAGGCCCTTAACTACAACTAAGAAAGGTAATAGTAGAGCTTGATTCATATATCTCCACACCAGCTTCCTGGTGTATCATATCATATCTCTAAAGATGAAAAGAAGCAAAACAAATCTCATTGGAGATTGGATGTGGAAACATTGATATTTTATTACCTTCACGGAATTGTTCCCACTCGTGCTTACGCAGATGGTGAGGAGCATCAAGAGGTGGCAACATACCCTGTTATATAGATCATACAATTCTGGTTACTGAAGACACTAAAAAATAAAGAGATGAAAGTAACGTTAGTACACACACCACAAATCTAAGATCATTGTGCTTGGGGAAGAGAGTCTTCCTCAAATACTGTGGTGTCTCTAAATACTTCAAGATACGAACGAGAAATGGGGCCCCACTTTCATTGCTATCAGATAAGTTGATCTCTGAGCTGCTGCTCTTATTGTCAAACACTACAATCTGATTCAAGCAAACAAACAAACAAAGGATTTGAACTCAGCACCTTTTTTTCGTAGTTTTTGATGCATTCATTTTTAACAACGTACCTCGTCGATTCGAAAAATTGTGGATGCACGAGCAATTTGGCCAGCAAGCTGATAAAATTTAAGTCAAGTTAATGAGTTCCCTTTTAATTGCTAATAGAAATTTAAACTTGAGTGGAGAGAAAGAGAGGGAAGAGAGGTTACACGTGTCGCGAGCTCGAGTGATTGAGTGTTGTTGATGATGGAACCAGCTATGGCTATAGTAACTGTAGGCCTTTCTTCGTGTTTCTTTTCTTCTACATTTTGCTTCTTCTCCTCCTCCTCTTGGATTATCGTTTGCTCCTCCTCTTCCTTGCTTTTCTTCTTCTTTTTTTTCTTCTCCTTTTTCGCGTCTCCGTCGAGACTCACCTTTTGCTCCGAATCGTCATGGCTTCTCTTCTTCTTCTTCTTCTTCGTAAAGTCACCGTCGATTCTTTCAGTTAGCTCGGGCTCTAATTCGAGCTCAGGGTCGTCATGGCTTCTCTTGCTTTTCTTCCCCATTTCTGCCGCCGGCGATTGAAATTCGAGCGGCGAATTTCGCAGGGTTTATGTGGTTTTGGGTTATTACTCGATTCATGGGCCTCTATTAGCTTAATTGATTGGGCCTGGCTTCAAACCTACTCCCTCCCTTTCAAATTATATGTCATTCCAGAGTAAAATTTTCATTTCAAAATAAGTGTCGTTTTATAATTCAAATGAAAAATTTATTGATTTTAAATGTTATTCTATTTTTTCATTGGTTAAAAAGTGGTTAGGTGTATAGGTAATTGTGTTTTTATTTTTAAAATATGTAAAATTAATTGTTTTCTTAATCTATGTGCAAAACTCTAAAATGACAATTAAATTGAAACGGAAGGAGTATTAATTAATTATAGTTTTGGCTTCAAGCCGAAAATTGATTGTGTATATTTTTAACACTTACCAGTATTTAATAAATGTTTCATACTCCAAATGTTTAATTTGTTTTGAATGGTCAATTGTTTTACTCGTTTATATGTATATTACTTTTGTTGGTTTTGCACTGAAACAATAGATTTATAAAAATATGTGAAATAAAAATTATTTTTCTTTTGGTAAATTTTTTTTTGTTATAAGAAATTATTATTTATATGTAGATTATATATTTTTGGTCGCATAAAACATTAAAAGAATACCAATTCCTCGGCTAGGACCATCTTAAGTATTTTCCTCTGTAATAAATGTTTTGTTTCCACGAACGAAGCATTTTTACTTGAATTTGCCATTCAATTAGAAATTGTTGACAATTTTGAGAAGAGTAAAATTTGTTAATGAAAAGATTGACATATTTTTAAGGGCAATTCTCTAAAATAGTATTTCATCCGTTTCGAATTATATGTCATTCTAAAAGAAAATTTTCGTTTCAAAATAAGTGTCGTTTTAGAGTTTCAAGACAAAATGTATTACGTTTATATGATATTCTATTTTTCTATTGGTTGAAAAGTGGTTAGGTGTATTGGTAATTGTGTTTTTATATTGAAAATATGTAAAATTAAGTGTTTCCTTAATATGTGTGTAAAAACTTAGAATGACAAATAAATTGAAACGGAGGGAGTATTCTTTTAAGTTTTTATCACAAAAATAGACCTCAACAATTAAAATAACCAAAATAACACTTTTTATTTTGAAAATTTTAAGTTTTCTTAATTTTTTAAAATTCGAAACTTTATCCCCAAAACCCCACTTCTCAACTCTAAACAAAAAATCTAGGATTAGTTAACCCAAGGGGTATAAATGTATATTTAATAAAACATTTAAGTGTTATTTTGGTCATTTTAATTGTTAAGGTCTATATTTGTGATAAAAAAAATTTTAGGTTTATTCTATTCATTTTCTCTATTTTTAATTTATGTCATAGTATATAGGAATGGGAAATGAATATTCTGGTTGATCATACAAGACTACCAACTATATTTGAAAATTAATACCAACTGAACTTTTAAAGTGTGATGAGTATGTACTTTATATCCCCACTACATTCCTGCTTCATCACTTGGCTTAGAAGACAGAACAATCTGGCGTACGAAATCAAGATGAACCAAAATTCATTAACTTAACGAGTAGAATATCTCTAGGTGACAGGTTTTTCTGAGCGCAATGAAGGCAAATGAATACTCTGTGGTTGTGCGTTCTTACTGTATTCATGTGACTATTTACATAAATCAATTGGGGCTGTTATACAGCCTAGTTGGTAACGTGGTTTTTCAAGTACAGCTAATTAATTGTACGTTACGTTGTTATGTGAACCCATTCTTTACTATTGATTTAAATCTTACGTTCTGTTTATTCTTTAACCATTATGTTAGTCGATGTTTATGATTTAACCACAACGAAAAGAACGACATAACTCTATCAATTTATCAGATGGTTGACCTCAGTTTGAATATTAGTTTAAAACTATCAATAGTTATTTTCCCGGAATTTTCTCAGAGTGATACAGAATCTTAACAGTTTATTAATGCCCGACCATTCATTGGTTTTAAGTTAACCATGTGCTACGAAATAACGAAACCGTAAATAATTGCTTGCCAGATGGCATCACACCATTGGATAACAACAACACAATCCCCAAGGAGTTATACAACACTAAGCTCTGCCGTCAACGGCGGCGCCTGACTCCCGTTTCCTCTCCGATCGGCTCTTGAGCCACGTCAGAATATCACCGTAAACCAGATCAACGTCCTCCTCCGATTCGCCAACCATCTGATGCCACATCCCCGGATAGATCTTGATCGTCTTATCCACACTACTCGCTCTCCGATGAAGCTCCTCAACGCACGCTTGATCACAAACAACGTCTCCTCCCCCATGCACTATCAGAAGCGGAACCTCCACCTCCTCAAACCTCCCCTGAAGCTCATTACAAATCCGAATCAACTCATAAGCCGTTGCCGCGCGCGGCCTCGCAACCGTCCTCCTAGGACTAGCGATCGCGAGCTTCCTCTTCCACGGCGTCTTGAAAGAAACATCGGGGATCGATCCGCGAGTGGGGATGACGCGCCAAGTGGGGATGAGATTCGCAACGACGAAGAGTAAATGCTCTAACGGCCACGGAGGTTTGAATTTCGCGCTGATTCCACACATGGCGCCGTTGAGGATGAGTCCGTCCCACACTCCTCTCTGACGGAGGGAGATGTAGAGCGCGATGGCTCCGCCTAAGGACTCGGAGTAGAGGAAGCAAGGGAGGTTGAGATTCTCCCGACGGTTACGAAAATCATTAAAGAAGGAGATACAGTCATCAACGACGGGGTTGATGTCAGGGATGTGCGCGACGAGTCCGTCGGAGAATCCGTGCCCCTGGTGATCGATCGCGCATGTGATGTAGCCGGATTTCGCGAAGAGGATGGACGTGAGCTGGAGGAACCAGCTGGATTCGCCGGTGAAGCCGTGGACGACGGCGATGATTCCGATGGGGGGAGTTGGAGGGAGTGGGGACCACCATTGTGTGAAGAGCTTGAGGCCGCGGGGGTTGGTTATGAAGGCGGAGGAGTGGGTGACGGAATGTTTCGCGTAGAATTCGTCGGCGGAGAGAGAGCCGAAGGGGCTGCGTTCGTCGGCGTCGGCGATTGGATGAAGACCCATCTCTCGAGAAAGAATCTGTTAGGGGAAAGGGTTTGGGTAAGCGTTGAGGATTAAATGGGGTTTTTATTTAATGGGGGGATTGGATCTGGTGGTGTAGGGTCATGCTTTTAGTGTGGACGTGCGAACTACCAGCTGATCTTTGGGCCCAGTTCTTTATTAACTTCAAATCTTTTATAGGTGTTCAGTTCATTTTCTTTGAGGATCTGGTTAACCAATATGATTGGGTCGATTTTTTGGTTGAGGTAGTAGGATTTGATGATAAGGAAATCCAAATAAATCGGAATTTGCTATATTTTAGTGTCTGTTCCATTCCATCTGATCTATATCTCAATACTTGTTTAGTCATGGCTGACCAATGTAAAAATAGGAACATCTGTCTCTTTCTTTTGTAGGCTTTGAAAACTGAAAGATAACATCTAATCGTGGTCGAGAAAGAGACAACTTGAAGTTTGTTAATATGTGGATGATTAGTTGTACACTAGAAGTTTAGCTGTCTAACTTATTTTGTAATTGATTTGAACGTAGCTGTAAATTTATTGATAGAGATTTTTTTAGAGAATTTTACTGTAATTAGTTTAGTTATATATATGTAAGTTTTGGGCTGTAAATATTTTAAAATGAATATACATTTTACTATTTTAATGTAATATACAAATGACATTTATGTTATTTCAAATTAATATTTTATAAAATTATTCAAAAGTAAAAAAAACTTATGTATAAATTTTAATTTTATAGTAAAATCAATATCTGAATAGTAATAAAATTTTACTCATAATTATCTAATTTATCTGATATTACACATGATTTTTTTTTTCAATAAAAAGATGTGTTCTTCTCAAAAAAAAAGATACTAAAGATGTAAGATTTTGTCTAATTTGAATAAAAAAAATAGTTTTTTTTTTGTTGTAATTTGAAAATAAAACTAGATCATAATTTGCAAAAACTACTAGAGCTTTGATATAAGCTTTCAATTTCAAATCTGAAACTAAATAGTGATTAGGAAAAATAGTTTTTAAAAAAATGAAAAAAAAAAAAATTGAGATAAAGACCACTTTTACTAGTGATTTTTCAACTTTCTGTATACTCTCTAAACCCTAAATTTATAAGGATTTAAGAGGTGTAGATAACGCTATACTGGTCTTGTGAATTCCTTGTTATCATCTTACAAAATTTAACGTGACGTTTGGTCATGTTTAAGGTTTTGACTTGTGACTAGTCTATGCAATTACTGATTTGAAAATGAGTTTAACCTGAATCAGTAGACGCAATGTGTTGTGACTGTATTTGTATTTTACATTTTCTGTTATTGTAAATATTACTATACTGATTTGTTCTTTTCTATTTAAAATATTACTAACTTTTATGAGTTAAACAGGCATGAAAACATTTGAACCACATAAATATGAAACATGTCGCAACGACAAGGAATGCAGGCACATTGTGCTTCTCTCGATTCAATTTTGGGGGATTTTGTTTAGTACATGAATCTAGTGGTGTTTTTTGTTGCTGCAAGCTACAATCTTCAAGTCGTCATGTGTCCACTCCTGTAGTTAATCTTTAATTAACCATGAAACTATATATATATATATATATATATATATATATATATATATATCCTCAACTATGTGAAAAAAGCTCGATATTTTTACATTATCTCATGCAAAGTTGCAAACTGCTGCAGGTTCGTCTAATAATATGTGTACTTGGAACAGTCGAACAGAACCCCAAATATAAAAATAATAAATTAACAAAAATTCAAAATTTTTTATTAAAAATATAGATAAATTATGCTACAAACTTAAAAAGTTTATATATATTACAAGATTAAAATGTTGATATTTGTAATGTTATTATAGGCTTATATATTTCTTGATCTGTAAACATGGGCAAAGCCACGTTGGTGGTTGTGGGTGCTCGTGCACCCATGAAGTTTTCATAATTATCATGTTTTGTATAGCAATTGTATCTAAATTGGCTAAGTTGGAAGCGTATGCACCCTTTAATTCTTCTGGTCTAGAGTTTGAGGCACCCTTGTCACAAGGATGTTTTGTATATATGTACATATTTCATATTTTATCTATTTTGTGCACCCATTAAATTTTCTCTCTGGCTTCGCCCCTATCTGTAAGTATATACAAATATATGTAGATTTTTTTCCACATAATGTTGCTATGCACAACTTGACGTGGAATGTATTTGGTTCGTATTAGTATATACGTTCGTTTAAAATTCTTTCTAACGAATGTCATTGTACACCTTCAAAATTTTGATATAACTATAAGAAGATTAACGCCTCCATAAGTGCTGATTTATTTGATTAAATTCTTATACATAATAAGATTCTTTGTAATGTCTTAATTGGAAATTCTTCGTAGTACTTATGCATGTCTATGTAATGCCTCGATTAGAGATATTAAATACCTAATATTTGCCGGATGTCTATGCATTACAAAAAAGTTACTAAT
Organism: Eruca vesicaria subsp. sativa; assembly: GCA_932364175.1. Classification (NCBI taxonomy): domain Eukaryota; kingdom Viridiplantae; phylum Streptophyta; class Magnoliopsida; order Brassicales; family Brassicaceae; genus Eruca; species Eruca vesicaria. The sequence goes on from CAKOAT010391821.1 coordinate 73,320, forward strand.
ATATATCATAATTAGTGCATAACATTTGCTTAACGTAATCAAATATCATCATAAATTCGTACTTATCATGTGAATATAAGAATATTGTAATACACATTAGGGTAGTGAGTATTAGTGTTTAGAGAAACTTGATTATCTAATATATATTACGTATAAATTTTTGAAAACTAATATATATTAACAATTTTACCAAAAATATATAATATTTGACTTACATAACGACAATTATTTGATTCACTCATTAATTTTTCCTATAATTCTAATGTCTGAAAACCCTTTCATGAAGGACTATATATAACTTTTCCTCTTTTCGAATATATAGAGCACTTCCAAACTTTTTGAAAGCTCTCTTAGACAAACCATAAAAACTCCCTTTTTGAATGGTAATTAGTTAGTTTTTTTTGTCTGATTAATAATGTTATTATAAACTATGAAAAATATTACAAAGAAAATATTATATCCGACAATTCTAACTATTTTATGAACATTCACGTTTGACTGCATTATCCTAAACTGTCCAATGAGATCAATTCCTTTTGGTAAATAGTTAGTTTAGTAAAAACAAAACAAAAGATTACTGTTCCTTTTTCAGTTACCATATTATTTTTGTACTTTATTACACTTAAAATATAGGGAAATATGCCATTACAGTTGGTGATTTTCAGGTAAATAAAACGTTGTCTACCTATTTATGTTGTGTATTTTTTTTTGGTAAAAAACAAACACACATTCCTTTACTGCAGTTTCTACAAGCTGCAAATCTTTTGTAAATTACACACATTATTTATAACATATAATATAACAAAAATTATAATAATACTTTTGTCCTGTACAAAGCGCATGGCTTAACCTAGTTTTAGAAATTATTTGAGATGTCCATGAAGCGCTGCACCGATCCACTTTATTGGTGCTAGATAGTACTCAATCTTTAATTCAATATATGCCTTCAACTTATGAAAAATACTAAAAATATAAACAAAATAATACATGGGGTATCGTTAGATGTTGTGTTGAATATGACAGATTTAAACTAAAAACACTTGTTAGCAATTCAAAATCATAATCATTTATAGCTAAGTGTTTCTTCAACAGACAGACCATAACCCATCATTTTGTTTTCATAGAGTAGAATAATATCAACATTCCCTATGGTATCCAAGGTAATGGTGGTGTATACGTAGGAGCATCTGAAAACAAGGGAGTAACCGCATAGAACATACCATTCTTGTCAAACATGTTTTTTCTCCTCATAAGGCAACTAGAGCGGCAATGATACTTGTGTTTCCCGTTAGTGTCAGCTATGTATAGTTTGGGTTCATACGAACATAATGAAACCCATCATCAGGGTCGACCCAAAGATGAAACCACCCAAACTACTGATTAGGAATTCAAATTTAAAAGGTATATTTCTGATGTTTTATTAGTATTTATAGATATGAAGAGATTTTTAGATAAATATTATTTATTGAGTATTATTAACCAGTGAATATAAATTCTCTACTCGCTAAGACTAGTGCAACTAATGCTTCATTAATTTGTTTTGTTGTTTGTGTAATACATTTATTAATTAAAGTTATATATATAACACTAATATTTTTATGAATATCATTCTATTATTATCAAATAAATATAAACTATGTTTATATATAAATTTTAATAAAATCATAGAAAAATATAAGTAAAAATTAATAAAAATATAAGTAAAAATTATATATTTTTTATATTTTTTAAAATGTGAAATTTTGTGTTAACAATTGATTTTTAGTAAATTATGATTGATTAGGTTCAAAATAATGGTGATAATATTAACGTACAATAACTTTGCAAAATTATTTTTAGTAATTATTTATGCAATTAAATTAGTTTAAAATAATAATGTGATATTTTTATTATATATATATATATGATTATTAAGAAAAATATAAAAATATATCGTTAAAATTTGCTTAGAGTATCTAAGTGTGTTAGACCGGCACTGTCCAGCGACCATTGCTCCTTCAATCACAGTTGGGATTTCCTTTGAGATTTCTCTCCATTTCTATCTTCCTGTGCAACTCTCTTTGCGGTTCTTTGGAATTGAGACTCTTATGTGGTGTAGTAGTTTTTTTAACATGGTCAAAAATAGGAATTCTCTAATTACGGTTCGGGTAGTTATACTAAAAATATCATATTAACCGATTCTGTTTGGTTATTCTTAATTTAAACTAAAAATAATTTTGAAAACAATAATCAAAAATAATCATATTTGATTTGGATTAGATTATGATGTATAGCAACTTTAAAATATTCAATTAATTATATAATGACTCATAAAATATATAACAATAATTATAAAAAACAAAAAAAAACAAATATCAGGTATAAATATATAAAATTTAACACCCACATAGATATACGGATCAATCTCTAGCGTTGCTTAGTTTTAGTTTTGAAGTAGAAGAAAAATGTTTTACCTGAAGCACCAACTGCAGATGATCTTAGTGCGGACGCTAACTACTTGCTGATCTTGTGCCCAGTTCGTTTTCAATTACAAATCTTTTATAGGCTTAATTTTTTTTTTTGTATTTAAGTTATTCAACCTATTTAATCAATACTAGATTTCGACCCGCTCGGTTGAGCAGGTGTCAATTTTATTTTTTTAGTTTTTTTGGTTTGTGCTAAAAATGTATTTATAATATTTTTTGTATTATGAATGAGACTTTATATTTTTGTGTTTGAACCATCTGATGTATACCGATATTTGGTACCAAAAAAAAAATCAAAATTTATATAATTAGACATTTGTATTAGATACAAAACCCTAGCAGCTTACAAATATCTCAACCACATTTGCAAGGTAGATCACGTCGAAATAAATTCAAAGAATGTTTATTGATTGTACTTCATGGTTAAAAGCCCATAATATAGGAAATGCTAAGATTTGGTTGGTGTTAGATCGAATTTTGTGGTATCATATATTTGAATTTACTTTAAAACTTATTGGTTATGATTAGAAAAAGGAAACACTAAGATTTTGTGTGAATAATATTATTCCAAATGCTTTTGTTTATATTTGAACCAAAAAGTTAGGTAAGTGTACAATTTGATAGATTTTTTTGTGCGAAAATTTTGATTTCAATTAACATTTTGAATGTACTTATGTTTTCGAATTGACTTTTATAAAAGTATAAGAATTTGGTTGGTGATAAAATATAGGAAAATAGAAAGACATTATGCAAATTCGATACTTGTTATGAGCTGGTATTTTTCAAGACTGCGCAGTCATAAGTTTACATCGATATTTGTATTTTTTTGCCATTGATATTGTTCTGAGATTTTAATAACATTGAATGTTGGTGTCGATATTGCTGGAGAAGTGTTGTGGCGGTAAAGGAAATCATGTATATCCATTTAATTATTTGCAGTTAGTTGACATTATTTTAGGAAACCATTAGTCATGTGAAAAAGACAAACATTTTTTTTATAATTATGTTAATTAAAATTTTAGTTGCATTGGAATGTAAATAATATGAAAGTTTTTAGGGTATTTTATATTGGTAGTTCTATTTTAATAAAATAGATTACTATCATGTCAAATTTCCGCTTAAGGTAATAGGGAGGAAATCCAAAAAAAAAATCTGAATTCACTATATTTGGCCAGTTGCTACTTGTTTCATTCCAGTACCAATACACGTCTAGTCATGGCTGACCAACCAGGACTGGTTGAAATATTGTTTAAGATTCCTTAATGTTTAACGGTCAATAGATTAAAGTTTTAAACTTCTAAATTATTTAGAAAATTATTAAGATTTAGTTTAAAATATTCTGTAGGTTGTTTTTAGTGGTAGAATTTAGTGGTTTAAGAGATGGTTCATCCCATATATTGGGATGTTCTCGTTTCGTAGTAATGAAAAATACAATATTGGATTGATTCGATAGTATAGTACCTTTCTAAGTGTTTTTAGGTGATACTCGATCTTGATATTGTATGTGGAGTGAAAATCTTATGAGATTATAATCTAATTACCATGATTTGGTTAATGCAAAGTTGAACTTGAACTAAAGAAAAACTAATCTTGTTAATGAGAGAGTATATATCTTTCTTTTATATGCCTTTAGATTATTCTAAACTTCAATGTGGAAGGGCAAGAGAAACAGAAAGAAAACCTCTTATTGTGGTCGAGGTAGAGATAACATTACACTGTTAAATATGATATTATTATATAAGGAAGAGATGAAACCAATATAAGCTCGCCATACCCATCCTAAAGCTCTGCACCTGAGTTTTTCTTTTCCCATATATCCTATGATACTAACACAAGTATAAATAAAAGAATTGTACACAAAAGACAGACACTTCCCAAATATTTTAATAATAACATTACATGGAAGCATCAAAATCTAAGTAAATAATAGAGGTGTTGTCCTTTGTACGCATCACTCTAGCTTCATTCAGTAGACCATTTGCTATTTTCTCTGCACTATTTTCTGTCCCTCTCTCCTTCTCTCTCATCTGGCATTAATATTTTTTAAAACATACACATAAGTTTGAAGTTTTCAGACAGAGCAAAGCCACAATGCTTCATTTCGAAAGTTAAAAAAAATGTTTTACCTGAAGCACCAGCTGCACAGCTTTCTTCGGAGTCACCACATCCCATAACCCATCACTGCAGTATTGTTTCCCAGTATTCAGAAGTAGCAAAAATGAATAAGAAAACGTTGAAAAGCTTACAATGTTTAAGTGTTTTTTTACCTAGCCAATACAGCAAACGCGTCTTTACTAGACTGATCGATACGCAAAGGCTCACTTATATATGGCTCTGCGCTGAAACGGGCGTCTTGCTGCTTTGGAAATTTGTCTCCTAGCATCCTCGCAAGGTTTATACCTGAAGATGATAGATTATCAACTCAGATTTGGTCATTATGTTACAATAGAATCAGAATTAGAATTAGAATTAGAGGAGTGTTTATTTCACTGAGGTAATACCAAAGATCCTAGTCTCTTTATCTCTCAAAGATAGTCCTGCTTCTTGGATTCTTCTTCTCTCGGTCAAGCTAGTCACTCGATGATCTTCAGTCATTTGTGTATATCTCCCATCATGGCTGCCAGATTGAAACCAAATCAAATTCAGTTCTGAAGAAAAAAAATCTTAAGGCAAATATCATATGTTGAACGTACTTGATTACACATGCTGAATCCCCAAGATTAGCACATTGTGCGAATAAATGTTCTTCACTGTCTTTCCAAACCAAGAGAACTGTAGCTGTACAACCCTGCAGCGACAGACTAGTTCATTAAGTAAGAAGCAATGATGAGCCAAGTCATCAAGGAGACAAACATGCAATCAAATGAAAAGGACAAGCTTCAGAACCTCATATAAGTGATCATCCAAGCGAGCTTCTGTTTTCACAAGCACGTCCCTCAGGACATCCGAAGCATCTCTTTGTGATAACACTTTCTCTTTCCTATGAGCGTCTGATAAAATATTCGCCAGAACCTCAGGAATAATTCTGCAAAAAAGAAAAACGTTACATATTCAAACCAAAGATGGTCCAGTTGTTAATTACTGTAGCACGCTAACATATACTGACTAGACCATTTTGAAACAATGACTTACTTTACTGCGGATTGAGCAGCACCGGCTCCCCCATGTCCATCACAAACACAAAACAGCCCAAACTGAAACCATATACATTTGGAAATTTAGCAGAAGCAGCGAAGTCTTATCATTATTCATTACACAAAGATCACAGCTCCAGGTTAACCTTATTAGCCCCAGGAAGCGGCCACTTGTAATAACAAACATCTTCCATTGGAAGTTCCCTGCCTCCTCGACGTGCAGCCATGGGATCCGAGGCCACACCAACTCTGAACGGTGTCTGAAACTCATTCTGAGATGAGATACGCACCTTCGAATAATGAAAAGAAATTACATCAAAAATTAATTTAAAAAATAAAATGACCATTGACCAGTAACACCTTCAACCATTCAGATAGACTTACAGAGACCATAGTAGTACTTCCCAAAGTTATTATATCGTCATTTGCAAGCTCGACAGGGTGACCCCACTTCCTGCTGCCTAGATCAGGATGACTTACAGAACGAGAGTTCAAGAGAGTTCCATTTAAGCTACCCATGTCTACCAGCTCCCATTTCAATTTCTGAAAATCAAAACCAGGTCGGTGTTATGACACAATTAGATGTGACATTTCAGAAGTTAAGTAGCTCCTTACAGTAGAGTTCCATGTTATTTGAGCATGCTTCCCTGAAACTTCTGAGTCCTTCAATACCATATCAGAAGAAACCCTTCCAAGGTTCACTGGCAGCTTGGAGGTGCTTGTGGAGTGCACAGCATATTGAAGCCCAACGGAAGGACCGGAAATGACCTCAAGAGACAACCAGCTTCCTGCACTTTTAACACAAACTATGTTATATTTCTCGCACGAGTAATTGATATTGTACAACCCCTAGCAAATCAAAAGAAAGAAGAAATTACTTTGATCTTTAACAGCTCGTGGAGAAAGCTCGGAAAGTAAATCATGCTGCAGGTTTTGAGTTTGTGAGTCATATGTTTGCACCTCTTGGAAGCTAACTTTTTCAGGTGGATGCTTAAGCGTATCCCCCACCAAAGCATTGTCAGAAGGTTCAGAGATTATTTGTAGATCAAAGCTTTCACCTTTCATAAAAATTAAGGACCAATGGATAACGTCAAGAATGCATTAGAACTCATAATTTCCGTGATGATGCTGAAAGAGTTGTTACCTTGGGTGAGAAGGGGAGAAGAAGAAGGAAGCCTTTGTTGGAAGCAAGCTTCTTCTAAATCAAATTCCCTTGAGACCTCACTGCTGGTTTGGCCTTGGATTAGATTCTCATCATTAGATATAAGCGGTCTCTGCAAATCTCCCACCTGCAAAGAAGAACGTATCAGAAGAGCTAATAAAAGATTTGATATCTTAACCAATTAAAAAAAAAATCCAAAGGGGCATGATCCAAAGACAGAGATGTAACGCCAAGTCATTGATTGATTGGTGATCAAAGCGTTACAGAAACTCAAAAAAGGGTTGAAAGGATCGGGAGACAAGGGAGGTACCTTGAAGGTAGAGAAAGGGGAGGAACGGGAACGGGGAAGGAAGCGCCATGGCTTGCAGGCGAAAAGGAAGATGAGGAGAAGCAAAAGAAGCATGATTATCCCAATAATGCTCATGATCTCTAACATCGCCATCCTCTTCTCTCTCTCTCTGCAACCTTCCTTCCTTGCAACCTTCCTTCCTTCCAGATTGGTTCCCGACAACCTCTGGCTTTGAATTTTTCTTACCCCTTCTCTCTCTCTCTCTCTCTCTCTCTCTCTCTCTCTCTCTGTTTTTTTTTTTATTACCGTCTCCTTCTTCTGTTTTTTGTTTTTGTTTTAACACTGTCTGATTGAGAGTTGAGTCCATTATCCCTTGACGCGTTTCAATTTCGTTATTTAGTTTTTGAGATGGTAAATTGGGTTTTCTTGAACCGGAATTATGGTTTAATTTTGTAAAGTAGTACTTTCATTACATTTTTTTTTGTCAAGTACATTATCTTTAAGACTATTTTAAGATCAAATTTCTATTTTTTTCGGTAAAAAAATGAAGATCAATATCAGTTTTCTTTCTTTCTTTTTTTTTTAAAATGTGATCACGTGCTCTTACGAGTTATTTTTTAAAAAACTAACTGAAGTGTTCTCTCTGGGCCAAAATGATGGATTCTGGACCTATAGTCCAAATTGGCACGGACTAGCAATTCGGCCTATACACCACTTGATTCTAGATTTCGTTTTTTTTTTTGTTACAGTGTGGCTTACATTGTCGAGTACATGATGAAATTATAGACTAAGTAGTCCAGCTCTCTCATAAAATCCAAAACTGATTGCTAAGTACCACGGTATCGAGACTTGATAGAGCTGCATTTTGATTTACTTTTGTTTATCCTTACATATGCTGATCTCTTCGTGGCTTTAACAACTCTTTGGTATCTAACGTCACTCTTAACAGATTCTTTTTCTTTCTCGAGTGTTTTCCCATTTCTAGATGAAAGTGACTCGTTCGATAACATTTGAATGCTACAAGTTTCTTTGATTTCTGCCTCAAGTGCTTCACTAGTTTAATTTGGCGCAACAAGCACGAGCGTTCTGGTGTGACATGTGAATTCATCTTTGATTAATCAACATGTGTTACCACGGATGTGGCAGCCTAGTTGGTTTAAGCGTATGTGTTAGTGTTGTTGTGCTCCTCTTGGGTTCAATCCACCATGGGAGGAGTGCTTTATGCCATTAATGGTATTAGCAAAGGTTGACTCCGAGTCCAAGGGAGATTAAGGTCAAAGGCCCGAACTTCCTTGGAAATTCAAAAAAAAAAAAACTTGTGTTTTTAATTGAAAAAACATGGTTCCAATAGTACATCAGTGTAATGTAAGTTTACCTGAGTGTTATATCTTGTTCGTATTGATCCGTACGTAAGTCGTTATAGGCGCTTAGATCACACATAAATCTTTTTTTTACAACATTGACATCTCTAAGCTGAAAAAATTTTAGCTTGTGTGAATGATATGCGAATAAGACATTGGTTAAGGATGAGATTGATCCTTCTCGTGTGGATCTCATGCTTCCATATAAAAAGCCAATGAGAAAGTTCTAATATACATAAGCTTTTATATTTCTTTCCCTACGCAACTACGCATTACTTAGATAAGCTCCACATCTCATTCTAATGATATGAACTTTCTTTCTGGGTCAAATTTTTTAAAGTTTGAGAATGGCACATAAAGGTTTCCACTAATATGGTCAAAAAGATGGTGGATGGTTGGCTTTTCTTTGTTCTGCAATTTATATTGAACCACGACATGTAACACTCTTGTTTTACTCTATAATCATATTAACGTACATGGAAACGTAAGGCTTAAGTTTATGTCTCAACTTGAGCTTAAGTGGTATGACGTATTTCTAATTTCTCTATACTTTTAGATCCTCCAATAGAAACATGAAACCAATAGCAAACACTGGGGGATTATGATATATGATTCGAAGTTTCACACTGTTTTTTCACTCTTCTTTTAGCTTTCTTGCGTCATGGGCATGAACAAAGAGAGTGATAGGAAGTCAAAATATATTTTGATTTAAATTTGATGCTTTCATTTGCTTCTGTCACTACTCACTTAATTATTGTAATCTTAATTACTTACATATAGAAAAGCAGCTTTTGCATAAGGACATTCTCAAAAGCTTTCTCCCTTCGAGAGGCCAAAGGTTGCATGTATTACTTTCTTCGCTTCTATGGGGGTGGTTCGAATTTAAGGACCACCTACGCTGTTCAAGATATTCAAATTTTGTATGGAGATTACATCTGCAGGTCAGCTCCTTTTCCCAATATTATTAGTTAAACTATGTCATAACTTTCTTACTCTCTTGCTTACGTTAGGGAATCCTAATTATTATTTCATTCTTTATTCATTCTAAGCATGTCAACTAGTTGCCTAATTATATCATTCTTAATTGATTCCTTTAGCAGAGGGATAGGCACTAGAAAAATGACATTACTTATGGATAACACTATAACTTTATTAGCAAAGCATAAATTGTGAAGTTGCGGATTTCTGAGTTTTATTGTGTAAACTGAGATCTATTGCCAAAACAAAACACAAGTTCTTATATAAGACTTCTATGTTTACTATAGTTTCTGTTATATATTTCGTTTGTCCTTTTTTCATGGTAATGCAAATGGAAACAATTCTTGTTTTAAATCTTTTAGTGGACTAAGTAACGCGTGATGATACATTGAGAATATATAGTAAAGATGTTCCTTGTAGTAAAAGCTGAGTACTAATATTGGAAACAGTCTCATAAGAGAAGGAATGGTGCTTCTTTGTTTCATTGTATAATATAATCGAAGGTATCTTCGTACCAAATCCTTTTAGTGATCATAGAATCTCTTATAAACATAAACGAAGATATATTTGCTTTGTTCATGTCTGCAATAAACCTCGAAAAGACGGAGTGGGTGATTAAAGTTTATCATAGTACTGTACAGCACACAAGCTAGCATTATGCTCACAGTTCATCGATGGTAGTAGCTACATATTTCTTTATTATAACAGAAGTACAAAACTGAGATGGCTTTTTTTCTATTACAGGAAGCCCAGGAAGATCTCACAGATCTCTCCTACCCTCTTTGGAATAGGAACAGCTCACGCATTCTAGCTTTCCTTCGTGTAAGAGCTATATGGTAAAAGTTAGAGAGAACTAGGTTACATTTGTTTGTATAATAATAAACCCACATGCCTTAGAGTTGAGGAAAAGTCAGTGACCCTAGGACATTTGTTTACTATGAAAAAGATAAAAGTGTCTTTTGTTGTTTAGAAATGGGATTAAGTACGTAAGCATCTGATTTTAACAGAGAGACAGAAGAAAGAAAGGTGTTTAGTGGGGAATCACTTGATGTTGCTGACGACTTAAATGAGTCTTAAACTCTGTCTTCACAACCTGTTCCGTACAATGTAACATGGCTTAAGCCTAGTTATATCTTGTAATTTAATCTTAAATTTTTAGATTCTTTAGAAAAATCAGCTTAACGTTGGCTAGCCAAAGATTCAAAAGGGCAAAGATTGATGTTAACTTAACCCACCATTGACTTAGAATTAGAGAGTAAAAATAAGTTATACCTAGTATTCTTATGATTTCATTTAACTAAAATCCTATAACATATAATAATATCCTAATAGATTTTTTTTTCATTTAAAATGAAGAGCTATTTTTTTATGTTTCATTGTTTTGGTCGTAATAAGTGGGCAGAAAATTAGGTTTTTGATTTTTTTTCCTTGCATGCAAATATACAGTGTAATTCATGTTAGTCAATACTTTGGCAAACTTTATTTGTTTTTTCTTCCTGTATTTTGTTTCATGTCGTAGTTTCTTGATACAGTGACAACTTCAATTTTATGACCGATATTTCCTTTTTAAAACTTTGCATGGAGATAACACTTGTATGTTTATAATTCCTTGATAAGTTCCAATAATCATGTCTTGGTTAATGGGATTTAGATTTCAAAATCAGTGGGATGTTGTTATCATGTTGTTGAAATGGGTCAAAGAGTAACCCGACATAGGTTTTGACTCTTCTTCTCCCTGTATGCCACACACACGACTCTTTGCTTTAATTTAGTATGAAAAAGGAGACTATTAGAGAGCAAAACAAACAATCATTTTTCTAAATTTTGTAGCACTATTTGGGGAAACCAAATTTGGGAACTTTCATAGCTTTTTTTGGATTGTTTTATTTTTGTGGAAGGTTAATAAAAGAAAGAGCAAAAACTGTCTGTAACTTTTGACATGTTACTCCCATTACGTGTCTCTCTTTAAATGGCCGACTGGCTTTTCGTATGCGTTTGTTTGATTTGGCCTCTTTCATTTAGATGGTAAATTTTTAATTCTCCGTTTCAAAATATACTATTTTCTATTTTAAAATATAAAATATTTTTATACTAGAAAAAATTTAATTTAATGAAATCATGTTAGTTATTTTATTTTATAATTGGCTATATTATTTTTACCGTGAAATCTGTTTTTTTATTAAGCATATTCACTAATTTTCTTTTCCACAATGAAATTTCTTATTTACTTCTCACTATTTTCTTTTTTATTGTTTTTTTTTCTAGTGAGTAGTCTCTTTCGGTTCCAGATCACATGCAGGTCGGAATTCCCTTAGCTGCTGAATAATTCAGTTTTATTTTACCCAAATTAGTCAAAAACGATGTTTAACAAAGTTTCCCCTCATATACTATGCTTTTCCAAATTGCTCCTTTTGCTATCAATTCAAGTCAGAATTTCTGTAAAAGGATAACATGTAGAATTTGCACCCAAAAAGAGAAAGATAGCATATAATTTTTTCAATTTTAACCATGTGCACTATACAATGACTTTATTTCCTTCACCTTTTTAACACATATTCTTATCTGCATTGTAATATATAAATTAAATTTGCATTATACAAGTGGTGGTATGGAAAAGCTAGTTACCCACCTCTCTAGTCTCTGCACATTGCACAGTCACTCTCTTTCTCTCTTTTTTTCTTTCTTTATTAATTATTCACTTTTGGGACACTACAAATTGGCATCCTCTCCCTCTCATTATCCTTCATTCCTATTTCCAAACACCTCTCTACTTCTTTGTTTCACATCTCACAAATAACCTCTTTGATTTCTTCTATATATCCTCTTCAAGAAAATGGGAACTGTTGTGTATCAACAAGGATTTCAGTCATCTCAGTTTGATGAGCCTAGGGCTTTAAGGCTTAGGCTATCTTCACCAAACCCTCACTTCTCTCAACCCTTTGGTTTAGCTCTCAAGTCTCATTTACATGACTCCTTTAATGCAGAGGACACTCGAAACTTTAAAGATGACAAACCAGCTGCTTCCTCGGTTCCTGAATCGAGTGGCTGGAGCTTTCTCCAGTCTCTATCCTCAGGCTCCTCGAGGAACACTGAGAAAGAGAAGACTTATGTTCAACGTCCATCTTCTTGTAGAACTCTAAGCGACGAGAGCTTAGCATTGTGCACTGAAAATCTCGGAAGCGAAACAGGCTCTGATGTTACTGACGTCGAAGATCTGTTCTTGCTTTCATTAGCTGACGTGAAGACCAAGAAACTCGAGGAAACAACAACTGAGACAAGAACGTTGAAGAGTAGGAAAGAGAATGTGAGACCTAGTGATCTCCCACCTCCATTGACAAGTATGAGAGGTTCTCAATGCATTCAAATGAGACCACGCCGTGAAGATGGAAGATTGGTGATGACTGCCACAAAGGAACCACCTCGTAACATGTGCTTTCAAGCTGACCGAAGCAACGGTCGTCTCCGACTTTCTATTTTGAAAGACTCAGATGAAAGTGTGAAGGACGAAGAAGAGATGCTTGAGCCTGAAGAAACCGAGGAGGAGGAAGAAGAAAAAGACTTATTAGATAATGATGAAGTGATGGAGACTGTTGAAAGATCAAGAAGATGTGTTGAAGGCGATCGGGAAAACAGGGGATTGCTAAATTGGGAATCTTTCTACGTTGCTACTTCCTAAAATAAGAAACTTCTAATTTGCTCTGTATTTACAGTTCACAATTATTGTTTTTTATGTGTTTTGTTTTATTTTTTAATAGAAACATCGTCGTTTCATCACTCGGGAAAGTAGATTAAACTTCAATTTGAAAATAAAAACTATTATATAAGAGGAGGAAGAAATAGGCAGAGGGAATATGCTCGTGGTCTGGTCGGCAGTTAATCTAGTTTGGTAAGAAAGATTCCCCCCAGAGTGGTCTGAAATTAGTGGCATGCAAGTTGCGACCTCATGACCTTCGTTAGGACGACTGTACCAAGAAGCTTCGTTTCTTTTATCATGTCAAATCGCCAATTGCTATTTACTAGGGCTGGGCATGTTATCCGTTATATTTGATTCGATTCGTTATTCGTTTTTCGATCCGAAAATTCCGGATATCCGTAAACTTTCGAATCAAATCAAATACTAAAATTCAATATCCATTAGAATCGAAGCAAATCACAAATATTAAAATTTTGGGAAGCGGATATCCGATCCGATCCGGAAATATATAATTATATGTATATATTGATTATATTTAAAATTTTAAATGTATAAAATTATATAATTACTATTCTAGCACATGATTTTGAACAATTCTATTCACATTATTACTTATATAAAAGTATTACATAAAAGAGAGAAAAGATTTATGATAATTATAATTTTTTCTTAAATTTTGTGTTATTATAATTGTAAATTAAACTTAAAAAATTACAAAATATGTAAATTCACTAGTTCTTTTAATTTTTATTTTATATATCATGTAAAAAAATATTTTTCCCAAGCAAATTTGTATCAAAATCTTAAGTTTATTTGTATTAATCAAAATGTACGAGATATTCGTAAATATCCGTAAATATCTATTTATTTTCCGGATATCCGTTTTTCCGGATATCCGTATTTTTTCGAAGCAAAGCAAATACCAAAATTAGATATAACATTCGAAGCAAATCACAAATATTTTAAAAAACCCGAATATCCGATCCGTGCTCACCCCTACTATTTACCAATATATTAAAATAAATAATTAGTGGGCTGAGTTACAAATATATTTAAAATATACTGCGATTGGAACGTCAAAATGCAGATTAATTACTTCCAATTTTTTTTTTGAATGATTTTTTTTAATCAATCAAAACCTTTTTACATCGAATACTTATGTTCTTTTGATAATCAAATAACGACTTCTAAATAATAATTAAAAAATCTGTTTCTTCATGTGTTTGACTCTTGCCTGGTTCCGAGTTTTCAAGTGAATAAGCGTACAGTTTATTCGTGTTTAACAATTAACAAGCGTACAGTTTGATCATATATCTATACATATATATATATACATATTTGACATCAGTATGCTCTCACTCTAAAGATGATCAGTTCAGTTGTACTATAATGTATTAATTAAATATTAACACTGTAATAAAAAGGAATAAACTAGCTAGCTTCTATCTGATTTCTAGCCCTTTGTCAAAAAAATAAAACTAGATATAGCTAGGGTTGTCCGTACAATAACGACGTCGTCACAACCCCGTAGATATCCGCCAGAAGGCTTTAGTGTACGGACGACGGATGTAGGGGCGTTAAGTTTTTTTTTTTGTCAAAAAACTAATTACACACTTTTAAAAATAACGATTACACTTTCTTAAGTGCATGCATTTCAAGTGTCGCAACCCTGGTAACATTTCTGAAGTCTTTTTTTTTTATTATATAAGTTGTGTCACTGGATCGGATAGATTATTGAACAAATTACACATGTTTAGTTGAAAACATTACAACTAATTACACACTTTTTTCAAGTGCATGCATTTCAAGTTTTGCAACTCCGATAAAATATCTATTTATATTCTTTTAACAAGGAAAAAATATATCAAGCAGCTGATGACCTGATACTTCAACAAAAAACAAATATGAAGTTAGAAAACATTATCTCTAGGATAAAACTTAGATATAAATATATTTTGATATATATACAAATGTTTGAACTGTAAGAACTAGGCCGCCAAAGTTATAATTAAAATAGTTTCTAAAATTTGAGAAACTATATGTTCTTAGTTCCACAAAAGTATTAATTTTCATTTCGTTTTAATTTTGGCAACATAGCAAGAAGATTATAACCATGATAATATACTAAGTTTCATTTTAAAAGCATATCAACTCTATTTAAGAAATCATTTTAGAATCATTAATTAGGTTTAGTGACGTAATTAACCCGAATAATGATTAAATCAATATTTTCTTATATTAAGTCTCCAAATTATTAAACGTCAATTATAGTGCAAGTGCCCCCACTCGTTTTCTCTTTATATGGAATCAAAAGAAGAATAAAAAATGAAGTGAGCGACACGTGAAACTCCAACGGACTGCGCTTTGAAGCTCTTTTTTGAAAAAAAGATTGTGCAAGGTTTTGTCTTTTGGTTGTTGTGTTATATTAATTTATATTTACTGTGAGTGGTGATTGATATATAAGAGATCCTTTTCACGTTGCTTTTTTTGCAAAGTAGTCTGCATGGTATCCGCGTCTATCCATTTGGGTATTATTGCATTTTTTAACTATGATATTATTGCATGTTGAACTAATTTGCCACAGCACTCCAAAAAGCAATATTTATATTTCAAGAATATTTGTTTAACTACTAAATACTACTTATTTTGGGTCAAAACTACTAAATACTTGGATCACATCTTTAAACATAACTAGAGCATTTCCATTGGATGATTATAAGGAAGGTTCACACGTTTTTCGAAATAAAAAGTGGTGAACTTGAGTCGCGTGAGCTCACCATGGTGAACCTGGATTGTCACTGCAGATTCGCCACGTAGTGAGTCAGGATTCGCTGATTTTTTTTTTCTTTTTGAAAAAATCAAATGAAAAAATAATAATTAAAAAGTGACCTAGAATTTCATGTTCAACCAAATTGCTGATGGACATGCTCCTAAAGCAACCTCGTAAAACCACAGAACTAACTATCCATTGCTTCTTTAGTCAAAAAAAAAAAAAATACCCATTTCTAATTTGGATTCGATCATTTGAATCCTGGATTCTGGTCTTGTTTGTAATCTTGAATGAATGACCGATTAAACCAGCAATATTTTCTAATTGTGAAACCCATTAATTTGTTATATATATATATATATATATATATATATATATATAAATTCATTAGTCCCCACCAACTTGATAGCGTCTACCTGATTAGTGACGCAATGTCTTTTTGGTGTGGTTCAATTAGGTTAAACTTTTATATCCAATTCTTAAAATGTGGAGGGAGCATTTTGGTTCAAAAGTGGCAAATGGGCAGGTTTCTTTGTGGCTAAGTTGAGCAAAGGATTGGTGAGTGATTTTGGACGTCTAAAATACCATGACGTCTTTCGTTTCTATCCTCACAACGGCGTACACCTCAATGAAGTTACACTGTTACCCTTCTTTTCATATATGCGTATTTTAATCTTTTTCCAACCAGAAAGAAAACATTTTTAAAAATAAAAACTATATTGTTCTTTGAATGTGGGCTACCTTTAGATTCTTTATTTGTCGATTTCTTTGACCGAATAAAAACCAATTAAGTCGCTAATTTTATTGCAACATAAAAATTAAATTATGTCGACAGATTATATGATTATAAGAGCATTATATATAAGCTACCTTATAAGAAACGATGTAATTAACCCATGTACTTCGTATCTTATACAAAGTACACTTATAAGTTATATCTACTGAAAAATTGCATCTTATGTAAAAACAAAAGGGAAAAAGAGAGATTTTCTACAAGGATAAAAATTACAGTGTTCTTTGACCAAAAAAAAAAAAAAAACATTACAGTGTTCAAATTTGGATACGTTAATTTGGCGAGTGTACTAGATGAATCCGTGAATCGTGAGTAGTGGCAACATAGCGACAAAACCATCTCCTCGTTGGTAGTCTATTGGTGGATTTACTCCTGCTAAAAATATTACATATGACATTATTTCTAACCTCTATATCTATTATTTTGTGTCGATTAATAGCATTTGTTTATCGATATGTGTATAGTTCTGATAATTAGTATTTTAGGAAATGGAACACTTAATTAATTGAAGGTATACTCCAAGAATTTGGCCAAAAAAGAGTAGAACATGTTTATTGGTGAGTTCTTGACACGGGGTTCTTAACGGAAAATAAGAATCCGTCTCTTAGTTTTTAATTAAAAAAATTAAGAACCAGTTTTTAAATATCTTCCTAATAAATATGCTCTAAGAGTATCTCTAATCAAGACTGTCTCTAATGGATCTCTATCTTTGTTTTTATAATATAGTTTTTAGAGAGAAAATATATCCAACTTTTTTTTTCTACAATATATCCCACTTATATTTTTTTATAATAGCATTTTTCTATTTTTATTTCATATTGGAGATCTCTATAATATTATTTGAGAAGTCACTTTCTTATGTGTCGCGCTCACGTTAAGTCTCACGTTGGTTGATTACTATGATACCCCCAATGAATTAAAAAAGACATTTAAATATTATTATTTCCTTTTAAAATGTTTCCAAATAACAATATAAAAAGGAAAAATTAATAAATTTTACAAAACTATTTAAAAACGAAAATATAAGTATATCCTTTTAATTTTTTTCCAAATAACAATATAAACTTAGAAGGAAACATTTATAAAGTTTACAAAACTATTTAAAAACGAAAATATAAGTATGTATAAATATGGTTTTATAAAAAAAAAAATCACAAAATAGTAATATTTAATTTAAATAAAATTTAAATAACATAAAATATACTTTTGAAATAATAAAATATTTTATATCTATATCTTCTTAGATGAAAAACAATATTTGTATATAATGTGATTCCATAAAAAAAGTTCACACAACTAATCTTGATATGAGAAAAAGAAATATTTTTTTTTGTATATATCTATCTATTTTATTATATGATTACATAAAATAATTAAGTAACATAAACTGATATATGTCTAATTGAAATTTTTTTTTTATAATTAGTATTCTTGAAATATATATTTCTTTTTATTTTTAGAATATTTATTTGACTATAATATCTTACAATTACCGCAAAAAATATATATTCTATTTTTCTTATATAACATAATTTCTCAACAACAATAACATTTTTACTGCATATTTTAAGAGATATTAAAAACAAAACTAAAAATAAATTTTAATAATAAACATATTTTTATCAAATAACTAAAATTATTTTCAAATATAATAAAACTATACAATTTAACGAAGTAGATATATAATATTTTAATAGTTAAAATTATATGTTTTCTTAATAACTCTTTTGGTTTTTAATTTTCTGTTTTTATGTTTGTGGAAGTTAATATAACCATAATAAAAATACTTAAGCAAATCAGAATCCTTATTTTTAAAAATATTAAAAATAAATTTCAGTTTACCATCCAATTAATCTAAATATGTGTTCATAAGCTTCTAAAATTATTAGTTACTTATGTGTGTAATTTAGAAAGAGACAATTTAGTTTTTATTTTTTTCTTTCTAATCACAAAAAATCTTATGTTATACATAATCTAACTAGATATACTTATATTTCTAAAATAAGAACCCGCATAAATGCAAATAAGACAATTAATCAAACATTTAATATATTTAGAATAAAAATATTATAGTTGAATTTAGAGAAATAGATAAAATCTAATATATCCAAATGATAACTAAATCAACCGTAAAAACAATAAAACTGATGAAATATAACATTTCTAAAATTATATATATAATTAAATTAATATAATATTATTAATATAAATTATACCTTCAAATTATAAATTAATTTAAAATTTAAAGTAAATATCAATGAATTGTTATAATATATTTATTTTATAAATATTTATGTACGTGCATGAACACGGGAAAATCACCTAGTTATTATTTAAAAAAAAACATCGGAGCACAAATTATATTACTATAGAAAATAGTAAACTACGTTAGAAATAATCTAAGCAAATTTCTTAATTTAAACAAAAACAAACTACTTCGAAATAATAATAGAGAAAACCAAAACAAAAATCGAGAGTGAAAATTTCCAACACGTTTTACTTCTATTTTATAACCATTTTATAGAAGGAAAAAAAAGACGAAGGGCGTGTTTCAATGATACCATTTTTCACAATTCTAATAGTGATATATACTATATTGCCCGTACACAGATACTTTCTTACAATTGGTGACACGATCAAACCCTAGTACATAGATGTACTATATTGCCCTAGAAAATTTCGTGCATCTGTGACGATCAACTTCGGTTGGATACACACACTGACACACACATTGTGATAATAATTAGAGAGAGGAATATAAATAATAATTGAAGAGATTCAAAATGGTCAAAAATTATAATTCCTGGACACGAATATATAAGAAAGTAATTCGTCATATTTACAGCGCACAGCAATATATTTTTTTTGGTAAACTCACAGCATTTTCTTCTTACTTTAAAATTTCTTGAGTTTCAAAGATATATATTGGATGATGCACTGTAAACCATATAATTGAGTTTTTATTTCCAGATGTAGTTTCTTAGAGATCGAGTTGAGTGGTCTATTCAGTTTTAGTTATCTTCAATATTCGTTTGTTCTTAGATTTGGAACCTTTTCATGTTCTTTAAATAGAGCTATATATAGTACCAAAGTTCACGTTTCAGGTTTAAATAACTCGTCTTGATTAACTCGATGTTAGTACTTTGCGATATAAATACAATGAATTTGTTCTGTTGACGATAGTTAAGTCTTGGTTACGTCGCTAAGAAACATTGTTTCCCCACCAACATTTTAACATCTTTTCTCACTCACTAAAAATGTCAAAATTTTCCTTCTGTTAATATGATGAGCTAATGCTTAAATTTTTTCCTTCTGTTAATTCATTTTGAAAATTTTCCCACTGACATCCAACAATTTTGTATGATTGTGTGTACCGGTTTTTGATGTTGTTTATGAATCCGATAACAAAAACTAAAGTTTTGTAAGAAAACGTAAACATCTTAATGTATAAGAACCTGATTCGTTAATGGCATTGTTCTTAAACACCAAATGTACAAATGTCACTTTGCTTTAGTTACTTGTGTCAAATGACTAGAATGATAATCATGTGTAATTTACTTAAAATAAGATTTTCTTTTCGATTTGTTTAGGGTAAAGATAGAAAACAGTTACCAAAAAAAAAGGAATTGAGAAAGAAAAAGTGGGGGTGAGAAAGTAGATACGATTCTCTCTGATATTTCAGACATGAGAGATCATTAATTTCATATTGTTTGTTAGTGAAAAGAAAGTGACGTTTCAAAGACGTATCCTAAACGCAAAATTCACTTGTCTTCTTCTTTTTTCTTTAAACATTGTGTCTCTGAAAATAGTCAAGTCCCTCAATCAAAACGCTCCCTCACACTTAGAACACCCAAACAAAAAGGAGGCACCAAATCTAAAGATAGATTATAGAAATCGAGACAAAATCAGGATTTCAAAAGTGAGAAAGATTTTCTTGTTTCTATTTTACAGCTCTGTATTTTTCATTGATGTCCATCCACCACCACCAACCAACCAAACTGCACTATGATGAGTGTCAAATGTTTTTACTCTTATGTTATTTTTGTTTAAATGTTCTTCTTTTTCTTTTCATCTGGCAAGAAATGTATCATAATGTTGACTCATGACTCTACTGAATGTGGGCCGGTAAATAGTAAAAACAATAATTGACCAAAACATAGTTATCAGTATTACACAAAGAAAAATTCATTTTAAAAAAAATCAAATAATAAGATTTTTTTGAAATTATATTATGTTTTTAAAATAAATAAAATAATAGTAATTACCAAAAAAAACAACTTTTTAATATTGTTCGTTATCAAAATATTAAACTCTGAACTCTAATTTCTAAACTCTAAACCAAAAATCTTTGGAAAATCCTAAACCGTAAACTCTTACGGTTTAGGATTAAGGGTTTATAATTTTTCCAAAGGTTCATGATTTAGGGTTTAATGTTTAGAATTTATGTTTTAGAATTAAGGGTTTCGTGTTTAGAGTGAATGGTTTAGAATTTAGTTTAGAGTTTAGGATTAAAGGATTAGGGTTTCAGATTTGTCCAAGGGTTCATAATTTACCAATGGATTTAGGGTTTAGCATTTAGAGTTTAGTATTTTGCTAACGGGTTTAACAATATTAAAATATTTTTTTGGTAATTATTATTATTTTATTTATTTTAAAACCATAATATTATTTTAGATTTTCTTATTATTTTAGTTTTCTTTTTAAAAGATATTGAATCTATAATAACTAAATTTTATTGGTCGGTGAATTTAGAGGTTCACCCTAATGGGTGAACTTAAAAATAACTATATTCTAACTAAAGTTATTAGACGTGAATCTTTATAAAATAGTTCATGATGATGGAATCATATATGAATGTTCATAACAAAAATGACTGATTGTAAAGTTGTCTATGTAATATTTTTATAATTTGTAATACTACTAAATCATTTTTTAAAAAATCTGTAAAAATATTAACATTATTGTGTGATATTTTAACTTATTGTAAGTTTTTGTCTAAAACTCATCTATACTATTAAAAGAGAAGTACTCATATAAAACACCCCTGAGTTTTTCTAATTATTTACAATGTTATGCCACTGAAGTTATTAATTACCCTACCTTATAGGATTCTTTGTCTTTTCATTTTAATTAATTTCTAAAAAAAATTAGGGCAACAATAATTAATGAAAATAATTATTTTCATATATACTTTTCGTAATTAAATAAATAAATTATATAGAAATTGTTTTACTAATTCCATATACATAATAATTAATTCCAATATTAATTAACCTACCTTTTAGGATTTTTTTCTTATTAATTATCTACATATCTTTAAATAGTTAATGAACAATATTTTTTTCAAAGATATATAATTATATTTTTATTATTTATAAGTAATAACTAAAATAAAAGTCACAAAAAATTTATATAATATATAATAAAAAGATTAATATAAACATATCATGTTATGTATGTTTTTATATAAACAATAGTTCAAGGTAAATTCAGAATTATAAAAATTAAAAAGTAGAAATATATAGGACCATATATTTTCAAATAGTAAATAAAACAATTTAGTTATACATTATCATAAAATTTTGATCCATAAAAATAAAATAAAAATATTTGTGCAGATATACAGGTCATATTTTTAAAATAAGTATGACACAATGATAGTTTATAAGATAAAATAAAATTACTCAATATAAACTATAAAATTGTGTGTTTAAAATGTCATTTTAAACAATTATTTAAACGGATAAATTTAGAAATATATATTATCACTTATAAAATATATAAAAACAAACACTTGCGCGGATCAAACAGCAAACTTTTTGGTATTCTTCTATCAAAATTAAACTCATAAGTAATTTGTAACCATTTAATTGATACTTAATTTTTTTATTTTACATCATTTAGATAAACCTAAAAATTAAAAGAAAACAAAACACCCGACCGACCGGGCGGATCATGGTCTAGTAAACGTTAAAAGAGAAATTACATAAAACACAAAATGATTATGTTTTCTCTCTCCTTCTTGGGGTGTGATTGATACTTGATGTAGACAATCACATTTATGTTTACAACACCAAATTGACAGTAATTAAATTTAATTATTTTCTTAAAATTGTAGCTCTTAAAATATGTACAGCTATACAAGTGTTTTGTAGAATCAAATTTCTACAAAATTATTTGAAACTTTCTATAATTTTACATCAATCAAATTTAAAGGCACCATAATTTTTATTTTTTTCTACAGCAAAAATTTTAAAGCATAACCATTATCAATCGGAGCCTTATAGTTTGACATCATAAATTTAAATTATAGAAGAGGTCTCAGAGGTATATAATTTAACCATACAGAATCTGGAAGATTTAATTATGATTATGAACTTATATAGAAATAATCAATATTTGAACTAAAATATCAATCTTGTGGGGGGCGGGTGGTGTCCAAATCTATATTATAATAGTAGAGTTTCTAGGCTACACAACGCGCCATGTCAGCAGTTTTGTGGGGCCCATATGTATTTTTTTAAAACCCATAGTCTTGGTAAGATAATTATGAACAATGAAATACAATTTAGCCAAGTGGTATAAGGTTTCCAATTAAGCATGCAAGATCGTGGGTTCAAACCACGCAGCTATCATGTATTTTTGATTTTTTGATTTGGTTATTATCTTATGGGCTTTTTATTTATAAAGTTTTTATGTTTTTTTGGGCTTATTGTTTTAAAGATCAAAATAGTTGGATAAACCCTAAAGTTTAACAAATTCAAACCCAAAAATAGTTAAAAATCGATCCAAAAACGAACAATAAAAAAACAAAAAAAAAGCAAGTCTCACGCGGTTGCATACGCGGATGGCTTAAAGAACCTTATAACTATCCTATTATAATATAGCTCAACCCAAAAATAATAAAAATGGATCCAAAAACGAACAGACCAAAACAAAAAAAAACACGCGGCTGCCTACGTGGATGGCTTAATGAAGCTTGAATAATATAGATTAAGATCTCAAAAATTTAATCCTTGCACAGATTTCCTAATATATATTTTCAAAAAAAAATTATATGTGAGATAAAATAAAAAGAAAAAGCAAAATTTAATTATTTTTTGTTATTTATTAAATGAATATGTAATTTCTCTTACATTTTAATAACTACTATAATTTCATTGAAAACATTCCTCACCACCGATTCCAAACCCCGGCGAATGGATTCTCACAGTCGATGACGCCGTATATAAAAATGCCACATCATTTATGAACAAAACTCAAACTTACAAAAAACCATATATAAAAATCTATCTAATGAAACTTAAACAACGAATATTAACTTAATTAAGGTTATTTTCAAATTGATAAATCGTTTAATACAAATATAACTACTATAAATATAGAATTATATCAAGTTTTGACCTACGATATAAAAAATTATTTACAGCAAAAAAAAACACCTAGGTTTACACACTTAAAACTATATTATAGTCTAACTGTTACTATAAACCTTATTTCGTATATAAATAACATTTAACACATTCCTAATATATTTTCAAAAAAATTGTATGTGAAATAAAATAAAATAAACAATAAATATTAAGTATTTTTGTTATTTATTAAATGAATATGTAATTTCTCTTACATTTTAATAACTACTATAATTTGATTGAAAACATTCCTCACCATCAACTCCTGACTCCGGCGAATGGATTCCGACAGTCGATGACGCCGTAGATAAAAATACCACATCATTTATGAATAGAACCCAAACTTACAAAAAACCTTATATAAAAACCTATCTAATGAAACTTAAACAACGAATATTAACTTAACTAAGGTTATTTTCAAATTGATAAATCGTTTAATACAAATATAAATACTATAAATATATAATTATATCAAGTTTGACCTACGATATAAAAAATTATTTACAGAAAAAAAATAGACACCTACTTTTACACACTAAAAACTATATTATAGTCTAACTATTCCTATAAACCTTACTTCGCATATAAATAACATTTAACATATTATATATACAATATTTTCACTTTATACTCTTACTACATTCTTTCAGTTTCATTATTATTTGGTGTTATTAGAAGAATCCACTAAACCAACAATCAAGAAAATATTGCAAACACAATGATCCCAGCCCCGCGCTTGCGCGGAGAGTATGCAACTAGTGATTTTTAACAAATTATAAGCTAGTTAATTAAAAGTTTTTACTAAATACCGTCACTGATGTCAAAATGTTAAGAACTACTATCCGAAGAAGCAAATACTACCCGATCAACCACTTCATCTGACAAGCGTGTTGGATTTTTTTCTTCTTCAAAGTGGTGTTTGATTTTCAGACTTGAAAATTTCACTTGCATTCATTAATGGGCCTTAACTAGTGTAGGCTTATCTTCTTCGATTATATGATATATGGGCCTATGTGCACACCTCGGTCAGTGTTGTTAAGTTGATAGATGCTTGTAAGAAGTTGTTTTCTTCATATGTTGATATCAAAGGCATAACACACAAGCAAATTTAATTTTCAAATATCTAAATAAATTCAAACATTAAGAATTGTGTTTCAAGCACCATATATAAACAGGGACTAAATAGTCCACTTTTGTTTTAAAGTCTCCAGTAGAATATGCCATTGTGAAACAGGTCAAGACAAAAGAACCATGTCTTCAAATCTAAACACAAAACAAAAACTGGTGGTGTATGTTACTTGTTGAAGATAGGGTGGAGCAAAACCTTCCAAAATTCAAGTAAAAATGCAAGTCCGTGGCAACTCTCTTTTCTTTTTATCTCCCCCATACTCTCTTCTTCAAACCATTCAAGAGCCAAGCCAACATTTCCAGCTAGAATGGTGGTCTCTGCTGACTGCAGAATCTCCCTCTCTGCCCCCAGCTGCCTACGTGGCTCCTCCGGCTTGACCAGGCACATTAAGCTAGGCAGCTTCTGTAATGGAGAGCTCATGGGGAAGAAGCTCAACTTGGCTCAGCTTCGATCTTCTTCTAGTAACTTCTCTAAGAAGGGAGTTCAAATGTCTTTAACCAGTGTAGCTGGAGAGAGTAAGGTAAAAAGAGTTTCAACCTTTGTATCCCTATCCTTTGATCTCTTAGCTCATCACTGCTTTGCACTATGTTCCAGGTACAAGAGATTGAGTCTGAGAAAAGGGATCCAAGGACAGTGGCTTCCATTATTCTTGGAGGTGGAGCAGGAACTAGACTCTTTCCTCTCACAAAGCGTCGTGCAAAGCCTGCTGTTAGCTCCCTTCTCTATTTCCACGTTTTCAATATTAGCACACAAATATAATTAATAGTGGATATGTTTTGAACTTCAGGTCCCTATAGGAGGAGCATATAGGTTGATAGATGTACCAATGAGCAACTGCATCAACAGTGGAATCAACAAAGTCTACATCCTCACACAATACAACTCAGCTTCTTTGAACAGGCATTTAGCTCGTGCTTACAACTCCAATGGAGTTGGCTTTGGAGATGGATATGTTGAGGTACTTGCAGCCACTCAAACACCAGGAGAAGCTGGTAAGAAGTGGTTCCAAGGTACAGCAGATGCGGTTAGGCAATTCCATTGGCTTTTCGAGGTAAGAAACCACTAAACTTATATTCACATTAAAAAAATAAAATAAACAAACGGTCCAATGATTATTTTTGCATAGGATGCAAGAAGCAAGGAGATAGAAGATGTGTTGATCCTCTCTGGAGATCATCTCTACAGGATGGATTACATGGATTTTGTACAAGTGAGACTAAACTACTTGATCAAAGAGCTAGTTTACTCTCAGTGCTAATACTTCATTATGCAGGATCATAGGCAGAGTGGTGCTGATATAAGCATTTCATGCATACCAATAGATGACAGGTAAGTATATTAGATCCTTTTTTCATTATGTTGAATCAAAGATCATGATTTTATTTTATGGTCTTTGTGTGTTACATGGTTAGACGTGCTTCGGATTTTGGTCTAATGAAGATAGATGAAAAAGGAAGAGTTATCTCTTTCAGTGAAAAACCTAAAGGAGACGACCTGAAAGCAATGGTATGTTTATAATATTAACATCTTCAGAACAAAAACTTGAAGATTGCTTCTAACCTCTGGGTATTGCCTTAGGCAGTTGACACAACTATTCTAGGACTTTCCAAGGAGGAAGCTGAAAAGAAACCATACATAGCTTCAATGGGAGTTTATGTTTTCAAAAAAGAGATATTGTTGAATCTCTTAAGGTAACAACAACAACACTTTAAGTTCTATATGCTATTTTAAGAACTGTGCAGAAGTAAAATAACTTGCAAGTGTTTTGATATCAGATGGCGTTTCCCAACAGCAAACGACTTTGGCTCAGAGATTATTCCCTTCTCAGCTAAAGAATTCTATGTGAATGTGAGTAACATTCAGTTTAAGAATACATTTACGTCAAATGAGTATTGTTTGATAATAAGAGATCTTTTGAGCAGGCTTATCTCTTTAATGACTACTGGGAAGACATAGGAACGATAAGATCTTTCTTTGAGGCAAATCTCGCCCTCACTGAGCATGTAAGGACAAATCTATCTTCCAAGAATGTTCATAATCATATATATTATATGCTCATATTGTCACTTACGTCACCTTTTAGCCACCGGCATTCAGTTTCTACGACGCAGCAAAACCAATATATACATCAAGGAGAAACCTGCCACCATCAAAAATAGATGGTTCTAAGGTAAAATATAACCAGCCATAATATGGCATCATACTTCCATGTCTTTTGGTTTTCGACCACTTTTTCTTCAGGACTAACTCTTTAAGTTCATTAAATGTGAAGCTGATTGATTCGATTATTTCTCATGGGAGCTTCTTAACCAACTGCTTAGTTGAGCACAGCATTGTGGGTATTAGATCTAGAATAGGCAGTAACGTTCAGTTAAAGGTAGGCAAATTTTTTTTAATCTTTCTAATTATGACTCTTCAAATTATATGATGATCTAATAAAGCATGGAAACTCTAGGACACTGTGATGCTTGGAGCAGATTTCTACGAAACTGAAGCAGAAGTTGCATCACTTTTAGCTGAAGGAAAGGTTCCCATTGGAATAGGAGAGAACACAAAAATCAAGTAAGACTTACAAAACAGTTCTCTGTTGTGGAGTTGCCTCATTCCTTTTCTTCCTTCTCCTTTTACCTACAGAGAATGCATTATAGACAAGAATGCTAGGGTTGGAAAGAATGTAATCATCGCAAACTCAGAGGTGAGTTTTCTTTTATTTAAGAAAAAGTACTTGGAAAACCATTAGACATACAATCCTTCATTTTCTTATCTCATTTCCAATAATGTAATGACTTGCAGGGAGTACAAGAAGCAGATAGGTCAGCTGATGGATTTTACATCAGATCTGGCATTACAGTAATCTTGAAGAACTCAGTAATCCGAGATGGAGTTGTCATATGATACTTTTTAAGTGTAAGAACTAAGAGTACTGAGCAGAAAAAAACCAAGACTAAATTGAAAATGATGCGGTTTCTGAAAAATAATTTCCATGTAATCAAATATTATGTATCAAGCTGATGGTATTTTGGCCACTTGTATTGGTAGTTTATGGAAATAAAAAAGGAGGAAACAACGGCAAATATGCAAAGTTTATGTACAGTAAAAATTTAAAACTGTACCTACAACATAAGTTCCTCGCAGCTGAACATTAGTTCATTTTAGAAAGTCTGTTCTTAACATCTCATGTCATGATCTTTGATGAGCTTAAGCTAACTTGCTTTGTCCTTAACATCTTGTGTCATGATCTTTGATGAGCTTAAGCTAACTTGCTATTGCTCCACTTCTCTATGGTGTTATACCAACCCCATTGGAAAAATAAACCAACGAATCTAACAAAACCACCAAACATAACTTCCATCAAAGCATCCCAAAACGATCTCTGAGGAGACATGCCACTGGTCGCAATAGACAGTAAGTACCCAATAAAATGACACGTCACTGTGAACTTCCCTCCTTTGATACCATCCAAACATATCTTGGCTACTTCTTTCGTTTTCATTGAACCTGAAGATGCAGCTATGATGGATGTAAGCTCCGGCCTCTTCTTCAGTTCTACGAGACCAAAAAAAAAAAACAATCTCTCATAATTAGAACAGAGTCATTTCGATGTTTTTATAACTGATTCAAAAACTTTGTCTTACCTTCTTCAAAACCAGGTCAAGGTGTGTCAGTATCTGGAGGAAACAGAAGAGACACATGAATGTCATTAGATATAACTTCTTGCTGCAAAGCTTGCGCTAAGCCTTGAAGCCCAAACTTGCTCGCTGAATATGCAGTGTAACCATAGATTCCTGCCTGACCAGCTTGAGAGGAAACGATAGAAATGGAACCAGGGCCACGACCTTTCATGGAAGGCAAAGCAGCTTTGATCACATTGAAACTTCCCACAAGATTCACATCGATCATAAACTTGACTTCCTCATAACTCTGTTTCTCAAGCTCCTTTCCTATAAACACTCCTTGGTTAACGATCAACACATCGATGGGACCTGATTGGTCAACGGCTTTGGAGACGGCGTCGTAATCACGAACGTCTGCGGAGAACGTGGAGACGTCAACGCCGGTTGCTAGCTTGATGGATTGTTTGGCATCGGCTAGTTTAGAGACGGAGCGTGCGAGGATGGAGACTCGAGCTCCCTCGGAGACGGCAAGGTGAGCGAGAGCGAGACCTATGCCGCTTGATCCACCGGTGATGAAGACGTGGCGTGACTTGATTGGGATCTTGACGGATCTAGGACGTACGATCAAAGCCAAGATGATGAGAAGAGAAACGATGAAGAGAGTGAAGACGAGGAAGAGAGAAAATATGGATGTCATGTGTAAGTTATTTACCTTTATTTTTATGTTTATGTTCTGTCTGTGTGTAAACTTTTGTTTATGTTCTGTCTGTGTGAAAATATAGTACTATGTTTTTAAATCTTGCCTCGAGGGTTATTTGATTTTTTTAACTGGTTGACTATATAGTCTTGTCTGTTCATTGTTTACATTTCCATTTCATCTATGCTGATTCATGTTCAATGTTGAGAGTTTGGTTAATCTTTACACATCCTTAACCTTAGACTTCTTTATGATGATGTTCTTGTGTATGTGTGAGCGTTTATGTTCTGTGTGTGAAAGAGTGGATATGATATACTGAAAATTAAGATTTTTTTTTTTGGAAAAATTGGAATGAAACAACATATTATTTTGCTCTAAATAGAAAGATGAAAGGGAATGAATGACAACTAATAATGGCAGAGAGAGAGAGGGAGATGGGCATGTGAGTGTGAGTGGGCATGGTATGACAGAAGGTGTGTGAGCTTGTGACAGTCTTTTTGGACCTCTTAGTTAAGATTAGATCTGACTTTTTTATATATTCAGGGACAGTGTGGCAAACTAGGCTGTGATGTCCCCAAGATATTGATTGATTGGACAGAGATAGAGAGAGAGAGAGAGACATAGAACATTTGCTCATTCCACATGGGGCTTTGTCTTTACACATTCCTCCATCAGTCTCTTGTTGTAATAAATCACTCAGCAAGATTTTGCAACTTGATTTTTATTAATCCTTGAAAACATATTTTACAAATAGAGAAGTCAGTGAAATATCATCATCTCTAAAATGACCAATAAAGAGTTACATTAAAAAAAAAGCAAGAACAAGCTTGGAACAAATCTCCAAGACCTTCCTTCCTTATGGAATCATTATTCTTCCTGATTTACAAACAAATAAATCTTAAGCATCTATAAAATATTATATGATTATATGAATCAGTCACACCAAATGCCATGAATCTTGCAGAATATTTGTTAAATTAATCAACTGTAGATAGATGCTGCATCTCTGTAGGTTCTTCTTGGGACAGAAGCATGAACATGATTACTAGTGATCATGCTGCTCTTGTTGTTGTTGTTGTTGTGAGTGGTGAGGGTACTTCTTAAGCTGTCATGATTCTGCTGATACTGTTGTCTGTTTTGGTGAAGAGAGCGTTGTTGCTTGGCGTTGAAGGAACTAACCCTGCCTTGCTTCGGATGATGAGGTCTCCTTCTGGTCTGAGAAGATTTAGGGATGAAAACACCAGTCCCTTTGCTCTGTTCTTGCTGATACATATATGGAGCCGTTTGGTAGCCTCCCCTGAACATACCCTGCTTCCACAAAGATTCAAGAAACACACGTTTAGAGAGAGGTATCTTTAGAGAGATATAGAGAGGTTAGGAGTGTGTGGAGAGAGGAACAAACCTGGAACGCGAGAGGGGAGGAGGAAGAGAGAGAAACAGGGTTGAACTGTTCATCTTCATCCATGATGAGAAGAGAGATCTGTTTACTTATGTCTGCAAAGAAGACATCATCATCAAGCTCTAACTCCATAGCCATGTCTATCTACCTTTCTTGAGACTTGGTTGCTCTGAAGAAACAAGTCTTGTGTGTTTATTTTTCTTTACTTCAAGTGGAGTTCGAGAGAACGTTGAAGGAGTCAAATAAATAGGCCAGAAAATACTGGCCCTTAAGAGAGAGGAAGATGCATGTGGGTGGGAGAGTGGGGCCATAGAAAAAAAAAGAAAGAGATTTTGAACAATGTAAATCTAATCTGGCCAAGTCCCTACAATACATAGTATGAAGGACACAAGTAGGTTGTGCATTGATGTTATCCAGTTGTTAAATGTTTTAAAGATAGAAATCAAAGTTCACAAACAGCCCATATCCACTCTGTTTATAGCTTTACTAATTACTACCAATATAACTAAACTGAACCAACAAATATTTAGATACCCTTACTTGGGAAAAAGGGGAAAAAAATCTTTGATAGAGCTATAAGGTAGTCTTTGTTTTGTCTGTAAGATCCTAAAACAGCCACATCTGAAGACAGTTTGTGGTGAGTAATTGAGGAAATGTTGGACAGTACACAATTTGGATTTTGAGGGGAGAGAGAATCAAACTCATTAATATGATATGGTTTGGGGATAGTGTGAGTGAAGTAGGGTCACACACCTATCATACTTGATGATAGTTAATATGAACCATTTTACAAGCAAAGCTTGATGGTATATCTACACAGTTATCTATTTTATAATCACTTTCCAAGTAAAAGAAAACGTAAGGAGTTCATATCACTTGTTTTTTTTTATTGTCAAGATATGATTTTGATTTATTTTTGGGGTCTTTATGTTAGTGATTTGCATGCTCAAATCTTGACCTTTCACTGGTGATAAAAGATCAAACAAGTCTTAGAACTTACCTTATCTCTTCGACCCATACTATAGGGTTTCAAAAGGCTGGTTTAAAAGTCTCCAAGATCATATGAAGGGGAAGGTGCAAAGTGTAAGCAAGTATAGCCACAAACGGAAGAAGAGAAAAAAGAAAGAAATATAAAAACAGATAAGTTTTCTAAAAAAAATTGTCAAAAGGCAAGTTGTATAATAAATAAATTAGTTTATTTAAAAATAAAAGAGTTGTTTTTATATAAAAGTTCTAAATAAAATCACCAGTGTTAGATGAAAAAGTTACGAGGAACATGATAGGTGGAAACTTGGAACTTCAGAACCAGAGAATCCTGTTATAGCTTGTTTCAAGCTCTATGTTGATTCTTGTCACAGATACACAGTCAAATATGTGGAGGATAAGAATAATCATATAAACCCATCTGTTTGAGTAGGAATTGCTGTCACATCTATTAACGACAACCAAAAAAAAGACCAATAATGAAAACAGGAGAAGTTAAGCTTCCCAATTATCTTAATGCATCTTGCTGCGATCAAAGGGGTGTTTTTCTTTTAGAGCTCACTCGCAAAATGGCTGTATCCATGTCTGCAACACCATCAACTTCTTTGAAAACAATCCTTAGCTTCGTTAAGCTCGACTGTTTCTCTTCGTTCTTGAGAGCTGTGCCAAAAACATGAACAGTGTCCTTCTCGACTCTTCCCATGAGGTCATAGAGCGACTTGCTTAGGTTTGGTCTGTGCATTTCTTCTAGAACAGGAGGCGCTTGCATGTAGAGGCTGTTTTTGCCGTGTTTGACACTTGCTTTCGACAATAGAAGCTTCGGATGTTCTTCAAGCATGTCGATGAACTAGGAGAAACACACAACATAAACAAATTGGAAACTGAGACGCGGAAACAGAGGAACTTTGGCACGGATAACTCATCTAGGTAAATGGGTAGTATACAGCTTGGAAACAGTGAGAAGATTAACTAAGAACAATCAGATCCAAGCATCAATACAGGGATAAAATTAGATGCATCAATCGAGATGGCACTAGCAAAGGACGATAAGTGAGCATAATTAAATCAATCAGTGGCTAAGAAAACAAAATCATGGAGGTATTAAATGGAGAACGAGACGACAGGGCTAGAGGAATGACCTTTTGCAAAGTAATTGAGGTGTCCAGCTCAATTAGAATACCCGGACCACATACAAGACACTCCTTGTCTCTCTCAAATTCAGTCACTTTAGTGTGGAGACCCTCTCCACCATTATACCTTGGGAAAATGAAGACCAACCAAATTGTTTCAGGATAACACACTGAACTCTTTGCAAATTCTTATATCTAAGTAGAGAAACTCTAGTCCGAACAGTAGCTAATAAGCGATAAGTGAAAAACCATACGTCAGATAATTAGCAAGTGTTTTGCTACATCCAGATACAATCTTCAAGGTTTCAAGTGCACAAGCTGCGGATATAATCGCGTTTGTGGATGCAATTGCCGGTATGATGTTTTTAACCACACCCTATATGCAAAAAAACAAGGGTTATCTCATCATAGTTCCTCAATGAATTCCATTACTTGCTTCAACTGATTACTGGAATATTTTAGAAAGTGAGAAACATACTTGTGTGAGAGAGTATGTGACACCCGGAATTCCAAAAAGCTCGGCTCTCTTGACAGCCTGCGAAGATAATGCAAAATATGAAATAAACCAAACTTAAAACGCAGAGCATAAGAAAGCAAAAGAAAGACTTACCTCATCATAGACCCACTTCATATGTTCCGGCACATCAGGATCAAATGATTTTCCACCATGAACCTACAGCAAGAATAGACTATACAGTGAATATATATACGCTTGGAAAAAGTCTCTTTGAAAAAGAATCCATGGACATACCTCATGCCACTTAATGAGATGAGCATACTCAATGCAATGAGCAGCATTCCTAGGGGTTTCAGCAAGAGTGCACAAAGGAAACTTCACTTGAGGCGGGAAAAGCCAAATCGTGCACTCAAAACAAGGTGTAACACCAGGCACGATAACTCTAGCATGACCCTTGAAACCTTCAGTTCCTCCATCAACCATCGGTTTAATTGTTTCACTCTTCGGGGTATCATCTTCATTATACTCTACATTCCACACAAACACATAATCAGAAAGGCGAAAAGGAAAATACAAAGGCAGAGAACTTAAAACTATTCCATACCAAGAAACCCACAAGCAACACCATTAATGTATCTCCTAGCTTCGATGGAATCAAGACCAAGAGCAATGATATTAAAATCGTTATAAAACTCAAGCTCTTTGTCTTCAATACGTGAATAATGAGGCACAATCTCCACTCCACTCACTCTCTCCATCACACGCTTTGCTGCTACCTCTGCCTTTGGCTTCCCTACATCCTCAAGTCTAAACCACAAACCAAATCAATCCAAACATCTATTAAACATCCATAGACTCAAAAGAAGGAGAAAATCACCTGAAGAGGAACTGGCGATTGAGATTTGTAACCTCGATGCAATCCATGTCAATCACATCGAGATTACGAAATCCAGAAAGAGCCAAGTCCTTGAGAAGCTCACAACCTAATCCACCAGCACCAACCACCAAAACTCTCACATATTCTCTTATATCATCTCTCAACTATCCACAGATAAAATTCATCTCAGCAAAACAATAAAACGATATAAAAAAAATCATCATCGAAGTAAGCGATAAATGGATTAAGATGAGTGATTAAGGCTTTTTTTTTTTATTTACATCGGTTCCGGGGAAGAAGCCAGGGCCGACGAGATTCCCTGATCTGAGGAGAAGCTTGTCGAGGTCTCTCGACTTACTCTGAGGAGCATCCATTAATACCATACGAGAGAGAGTGACGATCGATTCAGCAAAACTGATGACGGAGGAGAGCGGCGATACACTGCCACCAGAGCTCCTAAACCTCTCTGGCGATACGATCCTTATACTTATTGGGTCAACAATGGGCCTCGGCCCATTTTAATATATTAGAAACAATGTTTAATTGTCCCTTGTTTAGCAAAAAAATTACATAAGATTGATTGTTAATTCTAGCATCTTTAGCTAACTTATCAACAACATTTAATAGATTCCTAGAGACATGTCTGAAGCTAAATTGACTCTTTGTTGCAATGCCTTCCTCTTGCTAAATTTTGGTGGAATCTTTTTTGACTTTTCTTTCTAAAAAATTGAAATATTCAAGCAAGTCACATTATGTTGTCTTAATGATATTGTCCAAAGATGGTTTATATTCAATTAAAATATGGGGTTTAATCAGAAAATAGTTGATATATTTATCAACTATTTTTAAACAATCAATCTATATGCTGTTGGATTCATATAAATAACTTAACTATCTCTGTTTCTATTCAGTAAGTAATGTTATTTTTGTATTATGAATAATCTGTCACTCAAATCTTTAAAGGTAATGAGAAGTATCTTTACAACCAAAGGATGGTTTAACCTATTCAGTAACTACATATATCCCCCACCCAATTATAACCTAATCATCCCATCAAAATCCTCAGTGTTTTGAAGGTCAGGCTCTGAACAAAAGCCTATACAGAGTAAGAGCAAGAGCAAGATGTTTATGTAAAGGTGTCTGAAGCGCCACTGTTTGATCTTGAATACCCTTCACGCTTAAGAAACAACGCATAGAGAATCTCATTCCACGCATCAGGAACACCAGGGAGACACCAATGGCTACAGTCTTGTCTGTGGACCGGTGCAGGACTAGCCGACCCCAAGTAGTACAGTGATGGATGACCATCGTTTCTTTGAGCAGCCATGGCAGTTATGTTCAACAGTTTCAGTTTCGCCGCCGGCTGTGATGATATGTTCGAGTGGTAAAGAGGTGACAAGACTTCTCCAAGGAGCTTCAGATGTTCCCATGTCTCTGATGGAACTAGAGAGGCTCCAAAGTCAGGTAACGTCTCCATATGACATGTGCCTCCGGTTCTCCAATCTCCACCCCTGGATTAAAAACATAACTTAGATAAAAAAAAGATTGATAGAACATTCTTGTTTTGTAGTTATGTGCAAACGAACCTGAAATGCACGGGAGCAAATGTGCGGAAGAAGACTTGTGTCTTGTTTGTATCAACCTCTTCTTGTATCCATTTCACAACGGTCTTCATAGCTCGTCTATAAGCATGCTCTATCTTCATCTTCATCCTCACTCTTTCTCCTTCTTGAAAGTAACAACCTCTACAATAACAAATCCAAAAGATTAATCAAAGGGAACCAAAACACAAACAGATAGGTCCAAAGAAGCTAACCCTCGAATAGTTTTCTCAAAGTTCCACCAATGACCAGTATTAAACACCAACACATCCGCGTCTCTCCACTTGTCAGCATACCAATCCATAGTCTCTAGCTTAAGAGTCGTCTTCACCTTCTCCGGATACCCTTTAGGTGGACGGCTTTGAAGAACCAGAAACGGCGCTCTATAGTACTCAACAGTGCAATTATAGTCATGAAACTTGAACACAAAGAAGCCCATATGCTTAGTAATGGTTCTGTTGTTCACTTCATAAACCAAACCCTTGTTCTCAACTCCAGAAGAGAGCATACAAAGAAGAGACTCCCATTGGTTTCTTCCAATCGAGTCTCCTACAAACACTAGCCTCTTGTTCCTTAGCTTCTCAAGCATCAACTTCGCATCAAATCTGAAACTCAAAAGAAACTCAAATCTTAGCAAAACGCAGAAGAAACAGTAACAAAACGCAGAGAAAAGACATTACCTAGGCAAATCACAGTGTGTAGGTTGCCATCTCCACTTAGTGTAGAACACATCAAGTCTCCCAAACTCAGTGCATCTGAATCCATCATCAAGAAAGGAACAATCTTTGGAGTGATACAAAGGATACGCTTCGTCCCAAACCCATCTCCCATGAAACAAATCACAACCATTCCCACTCTCATCAAGAAACTCAACTCTGTTTCCGTTAGTGTTGTTCTTGCTGTTGTTGTTATCTCCAGAACCACCAACGTCGAGCTCTTTCAGCCAGAGGAATCTATCAGACTGATCCGAGAAGTCGTGGCTTTTGGTTTGAGCTACGTTTGTGTAGTCGAGGTAGAAGAAGCTGAAGACTAGGCACAGACCCACCAAGAAGAAACCCAAGACTCCTAGTGAGGGCTCGAAGACGAGTCTTAGACGCTTGAATCGTTTGATTACTTCTGGGATTTGTGTAGCTTCATCGTCTTCGAGAGATTGGTTCTTCGACATCTGAAGGTTTAATGAGGATACGGTTGCTGACTTTACTCTTCTTGCGGCTCTCTTAGAGAACTTCAAGAAAACGAGAGTGGCTAGAGAAGCTGAAGAGGCAGCGCTGCTTTAAGAGATACTACGTATTTAGATTCGAAGCTGTGTTTTTAACTATTTGGGTTCGCTTTCGAAATCTAAACAAGTGATAAGAATAAAGAACACTCTCTTAACTTTTTCTTGACCATCTCGTTTATCAAAAGGGAGAGAACGAGAAGTATGTAAGAATCGTGGGACCTTTTTTAAGTGGTGGGTCCCGTAGATCCAAAAGATCGTGCACGCGCGATCATAGCGCGTGACAGAAGTATTTACCACTAATAAGCGAAGTGGTGTGGGAGGTGGGGACGAAAACGGCGTCGCTTTAGGGTGCGTATTAAAACGGTTTAAGTCGTTTGGCTGGTTGTAGTATTTGGTCTGAACGCGATTATTGTGTGTTTTCCTTTTTTCAATTACCGAAATAGCGTTTTGGTCATAATGGTTCGAAAAATATCAAAAGGTCTTTTTAGCAATAAAGAAAAAAAAAAATAGGTTTGGTAGATTTAATAAAGTGAACGTGGAAATAAGATGGAATCTTCTAATGATTTTAAAGAAATTAATTTAGGAAGCTTGGAGGCGTCCATGACGGAGATGTGCATGAACACATCACATGTCATGTTGTCTAGGAACAAGATTCAATGAGTCAGAGAGTGATAACCGAGGAGAGCTTGCGTACCGGCCAAGATCAGATTACTCTTTAGTCGTGCTATTATGAGATCTCAAGATCATTTAAAAAGGCTTTTGTTAAACTGATGAGTTCAAGGTAAATAATAATGTTTTTTTTTTTATAATGATTTGGTCTAACTCTGAAACGTAGAAAGAGTGCAAGAGATGATGGATCTGATCTCAAGGTAAATTCCATTTACACTTGTGTTGACCTTTCCGATCCCAAGAATAACTGAAATTGTAGTTGAGTTCACAACATGCATGTTCAAGGTTTGTTGTTCCTTGAGATGAGCCATATTTTTACAGAACAGAGTTTGTTTAAGGTTGCTGATAAGGGATGGTTCTTACTTCTCAATCATTGAGTTTCATAACTTTAAAAAATAATCTGGACAATCTGTACTATACTGATATATGATTCGGAGTGATTGATTAAAATAAGGCAATGGTGGATAGTTCACATACCGATCTTAAGGTTGTTACCGAGATCAATGAAAGAAGCAAGGTTCAACAAAGTTCTTCCTTACACGTTCAAAAGTCTGTCATAAGAAACTGATATGATATAACCCTATATCCTTGTTGTTGGTGCTGAGAAGGTTGAGACTTGAGACTGAAGAGTAAGCATCAGGTGAATACTCTTGTTCACAATCACAATGCTGAGTTGTGAAATACATGAACAGAATGCTGAAGATCAGTTACGTTCTTTGGCCAAGCAGTAAGTACAAAACTCAGTTTATATGTCTAGGAAGAGGTATGGATTTGTTTATTACTGAAGCTTCTTCATCAGAGAATAGAAAGTTTGTTGTGATTACCAAATAAAGACTACTACTCAATACTCAGGAACCCATCTTCTGCCTATCTCAATATAACTTCTTAGAGGTCTATGTTTAAGAATGTAGACAGACTGAGAACTGCGAGATTTACTGAAGAAACACAAGTTCTGAACATGAGATTAAAAGGATCAAGAGAAGGTTTGTTTTGGGTCCATGAAACATAACTTATTGGGACGAAGATACTAAAACACGAGAAAAGACAGACACGGGCTGTACAGAGAAGCAAAAGACATTAGAGATACAACACCAGTACACCACATAACATCATCAACCATTGATAGCTTAAAAGAACTCATAGAACAGCTTCTTTTTTTTTTCTCTACATTATTATTACGACAGATGGATCTTTTTTTTTCCTCATTCTCCATCTGCAAGAACTGCTGCTCCTTCCACCTGTTTCCACCACCATTGTTTGTGTTATGAGCCTTTTTTAAAAAAAAAAGTGTTGCTAAAAACTAAAACTTGTTCTTGAAGAATCAATCAAATCACCTTGAAGGTGGCTCCCCAAATCTCTTCCTCTTTAGCAGGAATGGCAGTGATCTTGTTCTTAGGGTTCTCAAAGCTCCTAAGCCCACCTAACGCAGTCGAGTAAAAACAGCCTGCAACCCACGCACGCACAACCATATAAATACGATGTATAATGTCCCAAATGATCTTAAACTTAGGAAGTAAAACAAAGAAAGTGAAGAAACAAACCTTGAGGGAAAGAGGCAAGAGATTTGCCACAAGCACCTTTTAGCAACTCAACATCATCAGCAAATGCCACATACCCATCAGCTGTTATCCCCCAATACAATGGAACCTTACCTTCTTGGTCCTGAACCAAATTTAAAAACAACTTTTTTACCACCAAATTCAATCCCACCTCACCATAAATAAGGGGGTTAACAAGAGCTTACAGAGGCTACAAACAGAGTGGAAGTTGATTTATCAAAAACCACAAAGGCGAAATCACCACTTAGGTGAGACACGACGTGGTTGGCCGGGTAAGGAGCTCTGTCACGGAGAGTCTTATAAGCCTCAATGACCAAGAGAACCTCATTTGCATTCTTTGCAAGCCCATATTGCTGCTTCAAGCTTCCTAGGTTGTCAAGTGAACCTTGAAACAAGCAGAATATCTCATCCTTAGCCCCAAATGACCTGCATCAATTACACACAAAACATCTATAAGACAAGCCTATATATATAGTCACAAAGTTCAAATTAACTCATCTCAAGAGAAAGTATTGCAACTGATAATGAGAATAGTCAAACAGGTGAGTCAGCATCAGAACTTTTAATAGACATACAATTATAAATGTATTGGTTATGGGCAGAGCTAAAAGAAGAAAGCGAGGCATCATAATTCATAAGGATATCTATATTAATGCTTGTGGGGTTTAGTAGCCTGATAGGGTTTGGTGGACCGATCTGTAGATTTGGCATATCCAAAACACATACTGACCCTATATTTTTTTAACTATATAGGATGAATTTTGAGATAATATTTTTTACTACATGGTGTTATTGTTGATCATTGAGAAATCTGGTTCATGAATAGTAAATAGTAATTGTAATTTGTACCACCATATCGTTGGTATTTTACTATTTTGCAAGAAAAAAAAGAAAATTAAATAATTATTATGTTGGTATATGATCCATCAAGTATGATATCATGCCCATGTAGGCGTCTCTGTCCATGAACACGGATCAAGTTTTGTCTACTTTAAGTTTTGTGGCTGATGCGTAATGACTTATTCTCTACCACAATCTAGAATTTTTCCCTTGTTTTTTAAGGTTTTATATCCCTTGTGCTATTATTTATGTTTCTAATTAGCAATCGGAATGACATGAACAATTCAGATGAGTCATGAGAGACTGGTCAATCATCTTCGACGAGCAACACCACTTCTGAGAGACGTGTCCTTCCATCACCGACAAAGTCAACTACTAGATTCTGATTTTTATCATTAGGCATCTAAAGAGTTTTAAAAAATCTTTTTTAACTATTGGAATCTTTGCTCGGATAAGTATTCAGATATTTTAAATTGTAATTTTCTTATATGAATCCTCATCCACACAATTAGGCTCGATGTATTTTATAAAAGTTACCTATGATGATGTAGTTTTAAAAAAAAAAGTAAAATCTGGACTACTCTTTCATTATTGTTTGGGTCCACACACCAAACCACAAACACATCATCCAAAGCTTAGGGGAGTGATTATGTAAATCGGAATCTAGAATTTATATAACACATGTATTACTAGTATTATCTAAAGGGATTAAATATAATTAATGATATTCACTAGTTCCTTTTTTTTTTAATCAAATTTCACTAGTTCCTTATCTTAGTAAATTCTAGATAAAATCGGTGTCCAATTGGTCGAGCCATGCAATTTTTTTTACAGCTGAACTACGTTGTTAATTTTGCTATACAATTAATTTGATCATCAACGATACTAAAAAGCTTGACGATGACTTCACCACCGTCGGATCAATACACGGTAAAAACTTTGGAAACATCGTGCGCTGATTTCAAAGAGAAATGAAAAACAAATAAATAATCGGTGAGTACTCACCTTGGTCGGAGAGGACTCTCTTTGTGGTGGCTATACGCAAGCTGCACATAGTCGCCGACTTGTACTGACACGGCAGAGGGATTTTTCTCGACGAACTTGTTGACTAGAACCGATCCGGTTGTCTTCGGCGACGGAGTTCGGTTGCCGGCGGCCACTAGCTCTTCCGGCAAGGATACTATAGCTCCGCTGAAAATTCCCAACATTTTATCTTTCCTCCGCTGAAACTAAAACCACCCAAAAATCTTGTTTTGTAGAAAATTAAACTGTTAATGATATATCGGACATAGAGGTTGTGACAAAGGAGATCAATGGTGTTTCATTATATAGGAGGGGTGACGATGGATATCGTGGGTACTTTCGTCATTTTAGCTTCTCCTGAATCTTCTATTAATTACACGGAAATTAACGTCTTGACGTGTTTACATTTGGCAGTAAAGTAATACGTGGGGTCCATGCGGAAGAGATGGAATCATTCTCGAGCGTTAGATTCTGGTTTCGTGGGCCCTGTGTTGCCATTTGTGGTCTCTTGTCTTATCCAAACTCCTTTTCGAATACGTAATTATTGAAAATTTTACTCACAATAAATAGCTTTTTATTTAAAATATCGTAATGCCCAATTTTCATTTTAAAGTATCCTTAACTTTTATTTATAAACTGTAAAATACTGATAAATTTAGTTTATTTATTGAATTTTCTTGTCCGTTTTTAAGCTAACATATACTTTTCGTAAAAAAAGAAAAAACGAAAACCATCCACTTTGATGAATAAACACAGTTCTTACTTCTTACACGTTACCACTTTTTTCTTTGCAATATTTTATTTGCCATATTTTCATACATTTAATATATACGTAACTGCCCGTGTAACGTAATAAGCAGAAAACATATAATTTTCTGTTTTCCATCTAGTATTTCTTTTAGGGACGAAATTTGAGTATTTAAACTAAAATTAATGTCGACAGTTACGAACAAACTAAATAAGATAACCAATTTTCCGGGGCAAAAACAGTCAATTAATTAAGCGATGTATCCATTTCAAGGCCATTTACTAATCAGTTGATTCTATTGAAATTAAACCAATAAACATAACCAGAAATTTTAAATTGGTGTTAGTGTGTTTCGAAACCATTATAAACAATCATTTTTAAATTGAACAGCTACGTGATCCAGACTACCTATGTCTCACTCTATATAATATAAGTTGAAAAATATTCTCGTGTTTCGATATTTAAATAATAATTTTCAAGATAGAATCATTATAATTTCATAAAAGATTTAAAACCTTGTGCTACATAAATCTCTACAGTTTGGAGCTTTGTAATATTAATTTAACACTTCCTAAACAGCGGCAGTATATTTTATAAAAAGACAAAAACAAAATTAACTAAAATAAAATATCATTAAAAAGAATATGTAGTGGAAAAAAAATAAGAAGAAAGAATATAGAATGTTAGAACAGTGGGACGCCCATTGTTTTGTTTTAATACTTGGCCCACTGCCTTTTAGTAAATTCACCTTTGCAGTTTGCACATTTCCTACCTTCTTTATGTGGTTTTGTGATTTATTCTCCTTAAACATTCTACAATATGAATAATTTTAAATATAATCTATTAGTAAGTATATCGCTGGAAATTGAGTTTCGGAAGATGATACGTCAGCAAGATAGAGAACGAGAAGACTACGAGGTTGCTTTTAACTTTAAATCAAATAATCTACCATTCATCATATTGTTCTGTGGAGGTTGTACTCAGTTAAGGCCTTTCTCAGGAAAAACAGAGGTTGTACTCAGTTATAAATCTCTAAAGACTAACCTACCCCGTTACATAGTGATTTGTTTTGTTTCCAGATTCTTAAGAAATATCGGAAAGTTAATAAATAACTATAAAACTATTGGACTACCTTAAGGCTTAAACCAACCATATCTACTCATCAAACAAGAAAACTCGAGATTTTAGACTTTAGTGGTCTGTAGATTGATCCACAAAGGTTGCTGTAGAAAAACACAACCGTACGCATAAAGTGTTTGAGCACATAACCCACCTTACTTTGTAACTATTTCGTTTTCCTCCAAATTACGTAAACTAAACAATAATTAAACTCTAAGAAAGTTACTATGCCTTCAACCGAATACAAAGATGGGTGAGTTGCTGAAGAATTTTAACCATTAATTGGTTAAGAAAATGACACACGCAAACAGTGGAAACCCATAAAAGCAAATAAAAGGTTTGGTGACAACAACCATGAAATGTGTAAGACAAACTTAATAGTTATGACTATTTCGTGCCAGATATCAAAGACCACAGTATGGAGCAGAGACACCACTTAACCAGGCCATTTATATCATACCATGACTGCATTAGTTTTTTTTTGTTTTTTCCTAAACCCATGAAGGCATTAATTAGTTGCTCTATATTATCAAAACGAATGAGAAATCCTCCAATATAATTCGTTTTAAAACTAAAAACATACCTCACTTGATGCTTGGCAACATACAACTCCTCGAATTTCGTTTAAGACAGTGTTCTTGACATTAGAGCAGCCCTATTTTGACATTTCGAGTGGACAGTGGCCACGAATTTGGATGATTAAATTATTGTATTATCTTCCTATGTATATAGTATATTTTTGACTTTTCTATCAGATGCAAACTAAAATCTCCAAAATTATATTCTCCGAAAACAAGAAATAATATTGATAATAGTGAGAATCAATGACTGACGTTATCATTTTGTTTTGTTGATGTTAACAGGATACATAATTGGTTTTTATGATAAAAATGCTAAACAAGCCACAAGTTGCATTATTTTCTATCCTCATAAGAAAAAAAATTATAATCTAGAAAATATAAATAAATACGTGAGCAATGGCAACCATGGACATGGGAGTGGGAACTACAAAAGCTGAAAACGACTTTGATATTATTTATCTTTACAAATTTTCCAGAAACTATTTCAAAATAAGATGTTATTTCGTATGAACTAGACATATATAAGCTTTTATTTTTATCTTTTTGCTGCACAAAATTATCGAACATGACAATAGTAATAAGTCATAAGTGAGAACACCATTTTATCTAGTCAGAGACCTGTCCATGTTATTATTACGGACACTAATATGATCTTAGCTGTTACAATAGAGCCATCTGTTAAAAGCTAATATTTGTGTTTATAAATTCAAGTACATGAATTTGCTTGCCAAAAACTACAGTTACATGTTATGATATTACGTTTACACTAAACAAACATTTAAACATAAACATTTATG
The DNA here is from genome assembly GCA_932364175.1 of Eruca vesicaria subsp. sativa. NCBI lineage: Eukaryota > Viridiplantae > Streptophyta > Magnoliopsida > Brassicales > Brassicaceae > Eruca > Eruca vesicaria. Next base: position 117,821 of record CAKOAT010391821.1, read on the forward strand.
ATTATGATCTTGTTTTGCATGGAGGTGCTCTGAGCGTCACACAATCAACATACAAGAAAAGCTCTATAATTTCACTAGGAACGATTTTTGTTGCTAAACATTAAATCTCTTGAATGTGATGATTCATAGATATTTTAAAACAATATGGTGTGGGACTGTGGATATGTGTAGATCTAAAAGCTTCCGTATCACTTAAACTAAGAATTATTATTGGACCATCGTTGATTCAATGATACAAAGGCAAAATGGTCACCCATCTCGATCACCTTAGCTTTTATATCTACTGTCAATCACTAACGCACCCCCACAAAACACTTCCTATGTAAATATTATCTTCTTGTTTATTTTTGTCATATCAACGATTTCTCATATGTTTCTGCTCTTTGTCTATCTATCTCCTTTGGTGCAATCATAGCCGAGCCTGGCCCACTATTGTCTATGCCCAACTTATTTTTTTTTTCATTTGCCAAATTAGGGAAAATACTTATTAAACAAAATAATTAGAACTTTTTTTTAGGATAGAACTAATTTTTTTTTGTCATAAATACAGATACTAAAAATAAAATAATCAAAATAGACTTAAATATTTTATATAAATAAGTAGATATACATTTATATTTTTTGGGTTAACTAATTCTAGATATTTTTGTTTAGAGTTGAAGAATGAGATTTCAGAAATAATTTCATAGAAAATAAAAAAAACTTAAAATTTTCAAAATAAAAACTGTTATTTTGATTATTTTAATTTCTTAGATATATTTTTATGATAAAAATGTTGATCGTAGAGAATTGATCAAATATTATTATATTCAGATGGAATTACCGGAAACAAATAAAGCCCAATATAAAGGCTTTTAACTTAAAGCCCATTAATCATAACTGGGTCGACCCGATCTGACCCGCAGTCTACAAGGTGGACTCGAGACTTTCCCGGAGATCTCAGTTTCAGGGTGGATTCGACTTTCACCTCACCGGGAATTGATCGGAGAAGATCTGTGGATCATGGCGACGGAGAAACAGGACAAGGAGGTGAAGACCGATGATGGATCTCCTAAAATCAAACCGAGACCGATTGTTCAGCTTGGAATTTTCCTAATCTCTCACAGTCCCGTCTTCAGGTGAATTGCTTTCCTCATAATTTTTGCTTACAACTGTCTTTGGTTTCTATGTTTTTGACTTTGTTCGTGCTTCTCTGATTGTGTTGTTACAGCGTTGTTTTCTCTGCTGCTGGAGTTATAGCGCTGCTGATTTTACCTCTACTTGCTAAGAACACTTACATCTCCGAGAATGCTCTAATGCCAGGTATTGTGTGTCTCATAATCTCATCCTTTGGTTTTGCTTTATGTGTGTTGATGAAATTAAAAGAGAGTCAAATGTATGTCACAATAATGATATTTGTGGTGGTTACTAAATTAGATTGGAATCAACACTGTTGAATGACGTGGCTTTATGGCTCTGTTTGTTTTGGTGCTTTACGTATTCCTTTTTTTTTGTTGGAATCTGTTTTTTAGGCTCTGCACGGTCTATGCTCTCTCATCGAGATGTTTCTGATGGAAGCAAATTAGTGAAGGACATTAAGAACTTAAGATTGAATCATGAAGGCCAGGGTGTGTAAGTCTTTTCTCCATTATAGCTCCTTCACTTTGAGTATAGCTTTCTCCAACATTATGAGGAAAAACATCGGAAAAAAGTAACTTGCTCTTTGATTTACTTCTTTTGTCAAGAGAATTAATTCTCAACTGTGCATAGTCCATTTTTCGTCCTTTTTTTCTCCAAATGTACCAGTTGACAGTCTTCTGTTTTGTTCTTTACCCAATTAATTTACTGATTCTATATTTATGTGTCTTTTTTTGTTTTAGTGAAGTCCAGAGGCTCATTGGGAAATACATGTTAGATATGGGTGCTGAAGTTTCTTATCAAAAGTTCCAGCCTGAAGGAAATCACTTTCACCCACTGCACTTCTTCTCCGGTCCTGCTTCATTTGCAAATCTGGGGAATGTCAGTTGTGATTCTTATGGAGTCAATGTTGCTGGGATTATTCGAGCCCCTCGTGGCGATGGAAAAGAATCTATTGTGGTGGTTACTCCCTATGATTTCATAAATGGTGGAGATTATGATGAGGCTTTGTCTTTAGGCGTTGCTAGTTCTTTATTTTCCTTGCTCGCTAGAGTAACTTGGCTTTCCAAAGACATAGTATGGCTTGTTGCTGATTCTCGTTATGGGGATTATAGACCTGTTGACGCGTGGTTAACTGAATACCACACACCTTCGTTTGAAGTCTCTGATTTGTCCAAGTGTGACGAGCTTAATACATTGGATAGCTTCAGACGGGCTGGAACAGTGGCTGCTGCTTTGGTTGTGAAGGTTGATGGTAGAAGTGAAAGGTTCGAGGACACACTAAGTATCTACGCAGAGGCATCCAATGGGCAGATGCCAAATCTTGACCTCATCAATGTTGTGAATTACTTAGCGGTGCACAGGCAGGGTTTTTATGTTAAGGTGGAGAAGGTTGTATCTTTACTTTCCTCTAGTTGGCTAAAGACTGTTGGGGAAATATTTGAAGCTGTTGGAAAAGTGGCTCGTACGTTAAATCCAGACTGGAAATTCGGTATCCCAGCCGCAGATTATCTTGAAGGCAGTGCTACACTTGCAAGTTCACTCTATTCCCAGGTAAAGCTTATAATGTTATCTGTCTTAAGTAAATTCTTGTGGTTGCAGTCAGACTGATACATTGTAACAAGGAAAACTTGTGAAGGTTGACAGAAAATGTCTCATTATTTTATTAACTCATTCTCATCAGGCCCTTGGTATCCCAACTGGTCCTCATGGAGCTTTCCGTGATTATCAAGTTGATGCAATTACTTTGAAAGTTTCACCTAGATTTCCTCCTGGCAATCAGGGAAGGCAACACGAGTTCTTTCAGCGAGGTGCCCAGTAAGTTTTCGCCTTTATATTTGCCATCTTTCTGCTAGTTTATGTGAATCTTTTATTACGAAAGAACTATAATAGCTCATTTATGCCACTCCTAAACTCTGTATGATTGTTGGATGATAACTCTGTGATTGCTCTTTAAACTCTGTGCTTGCTCTTAAACGCAGGTTACTTGAAGGAACTATAAGATCAGTGAACAACCTCCTTGAGAAGTTCCATCAATCATTTTTCCTTTACCTGTTAACTTCCCCAGGCAAATTCATCTCTGTAGGAGTCTACATGATCGCCTTTGCTCTTCTTGTAGCCCCTCTTCCAATGGTCGCAGCTTCTTTATACATTGATGGATGTACCACTCTTACCAAAGCCACCGATAAACCTGCCGAAAACCTGAAGTCATGGAAATGGCTAGATGCAGCCAAGCAGGTCTTTGCTTTGCACTTGCTGGGTTTCATCGTCACACTGCTTCCATATTTCATCTGTCAAGTACCTGGCGAACAATCTCCAACAAACCGCTCCATCATATGGGCTACCTCATCTTCTTCTCTTCTCCTTGTAACCTTTGTTACAATCCCAGGTTGCTCTCCCTTCTCCTCTAGCCTCCATGGAGCCAACTGGGCTGTCTTGAAATCAGTGACCATCTCAGCTGCCTTCATCGGTCTATGCCTCATGTCCATAATAAATTTCGCTACAGCAGAGATTGGAGCGTTGCTACTAGTGCCAATGTGTCTAATGGTTCGTCCAATAAAACCAGATTTGAGATCTAGATGTGTGAAGAGCTTGTTGCGTGCGTTATGCAGCTTGGCATTAGTGACAATCGGGTTCCCGGTCATGTTTTTTGCAATCTCCAAAGGATTGATAGGGGAAGGGCTCGTGGGGTTGAGCCTTGGAGGAGAGTTTTGGACATGGTTAGAGTCGCTATGGTCATGGAAGAGTGCTACATTTCTATACATAGGTATGGTTCATCTTCCTTGCTGGCTCCTCAACCTCTGTATTTTGTTTCATCCTTCTTGATTACACACTTTGTTTGCATATGTTATCCAACAACCTTATGTTTGTAACGTTTTTGGTTTCTTGAAAAACTAAGGCAGATACTAAGCTCTGAAAATATATTAGTTAAAAAATGCGTAGTTGGTTACAGTAGTGGGTAATGTAGAAGAACGTATCTTAACAAACACACAAACAAAGAGAGCAAAACTGAAAATATCTACTGTAAATTGGTTAAAACTAGATGGTTTTTACTACAAAGCTTCTGGTTGTAAGGAATCTGAAGTGGAGTGCGTTCTTTGTCCGAATCCCAACATCGAGTTACCCAAATCAAAGTCCAACACAAAGCCTTCTAGTTGTAGCCCACCCATTATAATCGGGCTGACCTGGTTCGACCCGCCGTCAACAATCCCTAAGCATCGGACTCCACCACCAACATCCACCACAAGATTCCTCCCCTGAATCCTCCACCTAACCATCTCACTCTGCAACGACAGATCAACCGCCGGAAAATCTTCCTCGCTCGAAGACGTGAAGCAGAGACTGAACGGTGCTACGGGAGCAACTGTTTTAGTTACAGCTTTACTATAGGCTTCTGAAAACACTGCGTAAATGGAGCTCTCAAGCATCGTGTAAGGGACCACCGTGCTTAGCTCCGCAGATAACGGACCGTCCACGGAGAGCTTTTCCCCGTTGACTCTGATTGATTTCACGTTAATCACGTAATTACCACTCGAACCGCTTAACAAAGGCGTGTAGACCAGCGATCTAGACGCGGGGACTCCGAAAACATCTTCAACCGAACTCGTAGAAACGACACCGTTAGACGGCGACAGGTAAAGCGTCAAACGACGACGTTCGTTAGTTTCCGCGGCGAGTTGCGAGGGAAGAGAGATCTGGGCCTTTCCTAAGCCCATTACTCCTTGAGCCCCACTAGCGAGCCCACGTAACAGCGACGGAGGAGCACAAGCGAAGAGGAGATCAACGGTTCCTGGAGAGGAAACAGATCCGAATGACAAGACGTCTCTTGCGAGCTCACCTCCCGCGGAGATACCAACGGCGCCGTTTCTCACAAGCAAATCGCAATCCGCGTTACGCGAGGATACTCGCTCGTTCCCAACCTTGAGGCAGCCGCTAGAGCTACCGGAGAGAAAACTCCGAGAAGAGGAAACATGTCCCGAGGAACAGTCGAACCATAGGAGCGAACCGGAGAGATCAACAACGAGGTTAACGGGCTCCGAAGAGTCGCCGAGGTGAATCTGTGCGATGTATTGACCGGTATGTACGTCACGAGTAACAGGGAATACGACGCCGTTAACGGGATTAGATATCTGTGAATTTGAAATGAGTAGAATAGAGAGGAAGGAGAAAAGGAAGATATTCAGACAAGATGCCATTAGAAGTGTGATTTGAGTGGGGAGACAAAGGATGAATACGGTTTTAAAGGATTTAGTTAGGTTGTGGTTTGAATCTGAGATGCGGTGGGCCGACGCTGGTTTTTAAGATTGGGAGAGAGACTGTGAACCGATAAGGATTGGTTAGATTTGAGGTAAGTGCTGAGTAGACTGCGTGTCGTTTTGCGGATCGTGGGGACCTTTTTTTTTCTTTTTGGTCAATGTTTATCCATTTCTTAAAAAAAGAAAAAGGCGACGATTAAATAGAGAAACTTTGGCACGTGCCAAGATAAGTTTTTATAAACATTTTTTTATTTCCTCGGGAATATCCGTAATCGTGTAAAGGTTTATGCCTACTTCGCCAACTGGGAGTTAATTGGTTTGGTAGAGTTACAAAGTCCATGTGGCAACTTTTAATTAGTAACAAGAATAACAGAGTTGTGGGAACTATGAAGAGTGAGATTGATGAATTAATCTTTTGTGTTTCAAAAAAAAAAAAAAAAGTGAGATTGGGCTCATTCATAAAATGGGTCTCGTATAAAATTTATATTGGCGATATAGTCCAATAGTCTATGTGCGTTTTAAATATTGTATATTGTTCATGCTTGCTTGCAGATAAAGTAAGTTGACGCTACATTTAGTTCTCATAAGAAACATTAATTCATTGCTCATCTACATAACTCATGAGACCCAACTCTCCCAGATAACAAAGCTTATTCTTTCTTTAGCACTCAATAAAAGAGATACAAATGCATTTGGAAAAGAAATCATTCAAAAAGAGCTTCTTAAATTGCAAGAACAAATGAAAAGGAAACAATTTTAGATTGTCACCAAGGACAGAGATTCTTAACTGATTAATAAGATATTCAAGAGAGAGTGTTGCATCCAAGTAACTGTAGGACCATGATTTCTTCAATATGACCTTGCACCGTACTGCAAACCAATATCTACAATGATCTTACTCAATCTTTCACGCTTAAAGCAAAGGTATTATATAACAAAGATTACTCTTAAATTAATCAACAAATAAATATTACCAAAGTGTTAGTAGTCTGGTGTTAGCGAAAACAAGTTAGTTCTATTGTGTTTTGTATTCAAAATAACTTTAGGATGGAATTTTTTTTTTTAAATCAGAATATCTAAAAACTGATACTATATATGAATTGTATTTTTAGTCTTGTTAAACTATATAATCTAATCTCTCCTTGATACATTTACATAAGTTAGTTATTTATGTTATTACACAAAGAGATTTAACTCTTGATGTTAAGAGGTGTGTCTCTTAACCTAATGATTCGATCTCTATATAAAGATCAATCATTTGATGTAACATCAACACAAGAATCTCAATAATAAAAAGCATTTCAGATAAGTTACATCATTATCGTAACCATCTAAAATAAGTTTATAACATCCATCTTATTCTTTCTCTTAAACTCGTTGTGTAACACAAGCGGTTGCTAAAAGTTTAACATGGTATCAGAGCTCTTCGATTGAGAGGACGAAGAAGAAAGCACTAGTAAGAGAAACACTTGGCGTGGAGAAAAGAAGGCTAGAAGATTCGGTCATACGTTACATCAGAAGCACACAAAATGATGAAGAATCAAGTAATCCCCATATTTGATGGAGAGAAGTACGACTTCTGGAGCATCAAAATGACAACCATTCTCAAGACCAAGAAGTTATAGTCTGTGATTGAAGAAGGCGTAACAGCCCCACCAGCACAAGTGGAAGAGATCCCTGAAACAACAAGAGCAAAATCGCTTAGAGAAGAAGCGATGATGAATGATATATTGGCTTTGCAAATATTGCTTGGAGCAGAGATCATCAAAAGCTTCCCGAGTTCTGTTCGGAATATTTCCAAATTTATTCTTGTTTAAGCTACGGAGCAGTGTCTTTAGGAGCTTTAACTTCTTGTGGAACCTATATAACGCGGAGGTGGAATGAAACAAAGCCTCAGTAGAGTCCCAACCCATGGCGACTGTGTCAAGAATGTCCGGGTGATCGACAAAAAAAGTTAAAAGAACTTAAATGGTCGCTTGTTTCCTAGAGGTGGAGTGTCAAAACGGATCCAACAGCGTGTGTGATCTGAGACACCAGAAGGCTCCACACTGACATAGGATTGAGGAAAATGATGTAGCCAATGATCATTCACAAGGACACGATCCAGTTTCTTTGTTATAGGGTTCTCCTTTTGCTTATTTGTCCAGGTAAAGGTAGGTCCCAAAGAGGTAAGATCAGTAAGATTGCAGGTAGCAACTGCAAATTGAAAAGCCTGCATTCCACGGAGATTTCCGTTTGATAAAGTATCCCTAGAGCGCTCAGATGACGCTAGAGTTTCGTTGAAATCACCCATCACCAGTGTTTTGAAACCCGACCCGGACCCGCGGTTGAACCGGTAAACCTGATGACCCAAAATAAATCCGGTTCGGGTTTTGTTAAAAACCCAAAATTTCAAAACCCGCAAAAACCCGAAAACCCCGCTAAAACCCAAAACCCGATACCGGTTGAACCACTGGTTGAACCAATAAATAAAATTTTACTTTTTTGAGTTTTAAATTATGTTTTAATTCTGTTTTATATTCTAAATTTCTAATTTAAAAGTTACGTTTTCACGTTTTAGTTATTGGCATTGACGTCTTCTTCTTTAAATTTAGATTAAACTTTCCGACTTTTTATCATACATAATATCTATTTCATTATTGTATCTGGGATTTATAAATTTTGATGAAGATTTCACTATACCACCTGAAAAAATGAACTGAAGGGTGGTAGCGAGAACCAAAATTAGTTGATGTGATTTGGTGTTAGTTTATTTTTGTTATTGTTAATTTATTACAATGATGTTTTACTTTTGGATTTGAAGTTTAATTTATCATTCTCATTAGACATTTAAATATTTATGAATTTATATCTTGATTTTTGTAGATGTCATTACTCTTAACTTGTTATAAAAAAATTAAATTATCTAAACTAGTTTTTGATATTTTGTATATTTATACATTTTATTTTAAAAAGAAATTTAGAAAATTTAGCTTCTATATTTTTATTTTCATAGCTAATATATTATTATATAATAAAGTTTCATTTATTAACCCGCGGGTGAACCGCGGTCGACCCAGTGACCCAATGACCCGGTAAATCGTCCGGTTCAGTGTCCGGGTCGGGTTTAAAAACATTGCCCATCACGATATATAATAGAAGATATATTTTAAAGATACCAATATAATACAGAAGAATTATCTTATTTTCTAAAAATATAATATTATTAATACAAATCCGTTTTAACTATATAATACATTATAAAAATCTGAAAATAAGAAAAATGACCAAAAATCATAAAAAGTTGACAAATAAGTAAATTTACTACACTCATATTTCATAAATATTCTTAAAAATTATATTTATTTAAATAATTTTGCTTAATTTAAATTTATTTATAATTTTATATCTTAACTTTAAAAGTTTTATAATATAAAATAAATATTTAAGAAAACAACATAAAGAGTAAGAGTTATCTATTTTTAAAAAATATAATATTATAAATATAAATTAGTTTTAATTATATTATAAATCATATTAAAATATGACAAATAAGCAAAATTATCTAAAATCCTGGATAAATTGACATATCAGCAAATTTACGTATTAAAAATATTCTCATGTAAAATATTATTTTTGAATAACAGAACATAAATTATTTTTATAGAATGATAGTTATCAACTTTATGATATTTGTTTCTTTAATTTTTGGTTAATTATATATTAAAATATAATTATTCATTAATGTTAAGAAAAACTTTATAATATAATATAAATTACTTTTAGATAATGATAATTATCAAATCAATGAAATTTATTTTATTTTATGTTTAATTATATATTAATTCGATTTTAGTTTATGGTTATTTAATATTAGTATTTTATATAATTATAATCATCAACATCGAAAATCTTTCTAATTCTTGGTCAATTATATATAATTTTGTTGTTTATGGTTAAATATATATTAATAAATACAATTATTCATTAAACATAATAATTAATCTAAATTAGTCAAGATAATAAAAACATGACAAATACACAAAATTAGCTAAAATTATGGAGTTTATGATAAGTAAGTAAATTTACTTCTAAAATAATAATACAAATATCATGATAAATATATACAATAAAATAATATTTTGAATAATAATATTAATTAAACTAAAATTACTTATCCTATTGGACCAGGAATCCTATAAAGCATTAGCCATCCGTTCTGCTTCTCACCGCTCCTATCTCTCCCTGTGGTTCAAAATTTTTCAGCCATAACTTGAGCCTAGGTCCTCTTCAAATTCTCTTATCACACTTGTTTCACTTTATTTTGTTGCCCTTTTCCATTTTCAAACTGTTGTAATGATGTCTCTTTAAGAGAGGAAGAAAAATGGAATAAAAATGTACTTAAAAAAAAAAAATACTTATCCTAAAATCATGGAAAAGATGACACATAAACAAATTTACTTCTTAAATAATAGTATAGATTGTGAGACTTACAAATTTTAGGTTTTTGTTTACAAAAATAAAACATGAAAATCAAAAATATAAATAATTTTTTGTCTTCTATTTTCCAACTTTTTCTTATTTAAATATGTGTCATACCGATCAGCCACCTGATATCATTTTAAACTAAATCATCTAAAATCAAATACTAAAAGTTTCTATAATAGTTATTTCTTTCATGGGAAATAATAAAAATAAAAGCTTCTAGAAATATCTACCCAAGGTCCTAGCTTTGCTTGAAATATGCCAAAGAGCACTCACGTCAATGGTAGAGAACTTGTTGTTACAATAAAATACATGCTTACTTCCAATATAGTTACTACTATATCATTTTCTCTAATCAGGAAAGTAAATTTATACAACACTGGCTCTCCGCTTACCATAGCTTGGCAATAGATCTCGGTGACGGCTATGTTTCAGTGAGAAACTCTTCATTTCTAACATTTTAGTTTTTTTCAAATATCCACATGAGAACCTTACAGTAAAATTGCTTTAAATTAATTGGCTAATTAATCATTGAAACCATGCATGGGTAAGTACGAAAATGTATAAGTAATCCACAATTTACCCGAAATAGATAATTTCTAGGGCTTCCGCGAAATCAAGAAAGAAGATTTCACCATGTGGTTTAGATATCATTACGCACACTTTCTGTATTTTATGTTTTTAACTAATACTATCTCGACACAAAATCTCATATATTCCTTCGTATACTTTTTAGCATCTCTATGTACGTTGGCTTAGATAGTATCTTAATAAATAAGTAATAAAATAGACATACATCACGTGAACCATGTGGTGGGTATCATTCATCGCATCCATATAAACAAATTATGAATCTAAACTATTAAAACTGAAGTACATTTTGTACTTAGCCCTAAGTTTTCCACAATAATTACAAGTGAATGCCATTGGATTAATATTAAATATTTAAAAAATTAAACATCATTTATTGTCTTATAAAATAATAAATTCAACGTTATTTCCCTGCATATGCTTTTTTGATTTCTCACTCTGACTTTTATCTAACGCGTTTTTCCATAACAATTCCTCATAATTCAAGATTAATCCAGTTTGACCATCAAAGTGCAGCAACAAACACCTTACTTGATCAATCTTCTTTCGATTTCTCACTCAACCTCTACCCAAAACCACTACTCTGTTTCATTACCTGCAACAACAAAAGACAGAGCTTGATCAAGAGTTCCATAGAAAAACCTCACAAAATTCAAGATTAATACAATTTGATCATCAAAGTGCAGAAAGAAACACATTGTTTGATTAAGCTTCAATAATCGAGTACTAATTATTAATCCAGTTTTGTATATAGTTTTCAGAATTCAAAAGATGTTTATACACATTTTTCTAAGTTCTGTTTTAGGCAAATTTAATATCGATGAAGAACACCTCCAGTGCTGATTATTAATCCATTTTATATATAGCTTTCAGTGTTTAATAGATGTTTAGACACAGTTTAATTGCATTCTTGATTAAACCAGAATTAGAAGACTATGTTTTCGTTTTCTTTTATCAGTCTATATATATTTCGTGATTATGTATATAGCCGGTTTCATTATACCATCTATTTCAGTATACCATCATCTTTGAATTCTACATTGAGTTTAAAATATTATTATATTAGTTGACAAAATCTAAACTTAACAAATCCTAATTTACAAACGTATCTCCCACATATCACGCATTCCTAATAACTATATTGCCGTATTTATACAATACATAACTTATTCCTAAAAAAATATTTAATTAACAAAACCAATGAATTTATTAAAGTTCTATGGTATTCACTCATATTTTCACCTTCCTTATCCAAGAAATTCTATTAATATTTCAACTAATTTTGGAGTATAAAAAGGGAATATTTTCATATATATTAACTAATTTACATATCTATGCTTAGAATGTAGATCTTTACCGTGATTTACTCCACAAAAATGATAAAATTCTATACTAATCCCTATATGTGTATTGTTCTCTGTGACCCACCGATAAATGATCGTTCTTCTCCAGCATGTACCTTTGTATGGCAAAAAAAACAACGACATTTGATTATTCCTATATTCAGTCTAACTAATGCACTAAACCTACATCAAAGGCCAAGCGAGACTACTCTTTTCACATATGTTGCAAATATAGAACCATATAATTCTCTAGAGAAATGAGAGTATAAGACTTAAGCTCAGATTATAAGACTTAAGCACGACCTACAAGTGAAAATCTGTCGGTAGAGAGAAGCTGAAACACTTTGTAGCTGAGAGAAGATGAAACACAAACCTAATGATTTTTGTCTATCATTTTCTTTAAACAAATAATTAGTTAGTTTTTTACATCACTTCTTGAGTTTCCCGGAATAATCTGTTTGACTCTTTTGTGGACTTGCTCCATAAAAAGATAATTAAAACCTAATTTACATATATTGCAATGAAAATAATATTTTACATAGTGGATGATAGGACCCATTTTTATTAGTTTAAAAAATAAATATTGTGAAAAACCTTTGTTACTTACAAAATAGCGTTTGAACATAATTTCTTGCTATTTATATTAACCTTTTGGAAAGATTTTGTTTTTTTAACATATTCTCCGTTTCAAAAAAAAATAACATTGTAAAAAAAATATTTGTTTCAAAATGATCTATTTTTTTTTTACATTTTCAATGTATGACTTAATGATAAAAGGTAGATTCGAAAAAAATTAATTGTGTTTCTTAAAATTCTATTGGTTAAAAATATAGGAGATTGTTATCTACAAAAAATGATGCATTGGTAATCAAAATTTTATATGTTTTTTCTTATTATGTGTAAAAAAGCTAAAACATTCTACTTTTTGAAAAAAGGAGTAGAAATTACTTATTTGCAAGCTGGTCACAAGATTTAACTTATTTTAAACTGAACACAAAATAAACGAATATATTAATAATACATTTAATTCATACAATAAAACTTGAAAATTTTGTACTATAATTTGACCAGACAACATACTTATTAATCAATACAATTTTTTAATAATTACATAACTGATCCTAGATACATCCAATTAGAAAAATACAAAAGTAAATCCAGTAATGTGATACATGGGCTCAACAATAAAATAAAATCAAATGCAACTAGGGGTGTTCATTCCGGTAAAATCGAACCGAAATAAAGAAAATGGTTTCGATTTGGTAGTATCTAATAAACCGAATGGATATTAATTTTTAGAAATAGTAAATATATGGATATGGTTTAGTATATAAATCGATTAAACCGAATAAACTGATTAGTTAAAAAATTAGTATACATATATTTAAATTTAATAATAATGTTAATAATATATACATAATCTATTTTATTACTATAATAATAAAAACATTGATTTTAATAATTTTTATTTGTTTGAAGTTAAAATGGTTATTTTGTTTTTCTCATTTTTCTAATTAAATAAAACATATTTTATTTTTATTGATAACACATTGTGCTAAAATATAATTATATAATAATATTATCATATTATTCTTTACTATTATTTAATATTTAAATAAAACAGAAAATATATTTAATAGTTAAACTTAGGAATGTATATTTATGTTTTAATAAATTTGATTTCTATTCATATAATCTTAAATTTGTAATAAAGATACATATAGATATAATTTTTTTGGTATAAAACCGAAAAACCAAAAATTGATGGTATATAAACCAAATCAAATCAAATTAGGTATTGTTCCAATATGGTAACTAACTTTCAAAAACCAAAATATAAAAAAAAAAAACTGAAAACACCAAACCAAAACTGTACCAAAGTCCGGACTGAATATGTTCTCCAAATCATTGTGTGTGAAATGTTTATATTGATATTGTAGAACAATCACCCGCGCGGGCGCGCGGGTCAAAATCTAGTCTTAATTATTACTGTCTCCACAGAAAATCTTAAGGGTGCTACATATATATTTCTAGCATCTATGATCATGATTAACCCGAGGTTCTTAAGGCGGAACTTTTAACGGAAAATAAGAAACTGTTTTTTAACTTTAAACTAAAAACGCTAAGAACCAGTTCTTAAAGTCCTTATTTATTAACTGGTTCTTAGCATTTTTAGTTAAAAAATAAGAAATAATTCTTACTTTTCGCTAAGAATCCCACCTTAAGAACCAGGGTTAATTATGTTCTAATCATCTACTAAGGACCGGTACTTCCTAGACATTGTCTAGTGAAACATTTGTACTAGACCCCAATTTTTTTTTTTTTTTAAAAATCATATGGATAGTCTCCAAAAAATATTTTAAATCCCCGAGTCTTTTTTTACATAGAAATAATTATAGGCTCTCAAAATCTCAGGATTGACCCTGTCATTTAGTAATCATAATAATAAATATATACACATATATAGTATATCATACTATTATAGTGGATTTTATGAAATTGTTGTGATTTTAGGGTATTAATTCAAGAGTTTTAGTGGATTTTATGAAATTTGTTGGCGGATATAGACCAATATTATATGCTAGTTATTAAAATTAAGTATCGTCATATGACTTGTAGCAGAAATCATTATGGTCACTAGATTCATTTGCAGATCCACAGCAATAACCCGTGTATTACAGTCCCAAACTACAAGTCTAAGAAAATGCCCAGTACAAGCATAAAGAGAAACAATCTTCGTTTTCTTCTTGTTGTTCTGGTCTACTGTTTAAAAGTGATACAGAGAGATGCAGTGTCTTATTTTGACCAAAAAAAAGGAGATGTAAACACACACATCGTAAGCTTGTAACTACACCAAGTATGTTACAACTTAGAAACTAGAATTAAGTTATCCTGCAGGATCCACCGACACATCTCCAATTTTTTCAAATATAATCTAGCCGTTGTAAAGTGTATATATATCTATTATATACATAATAGTCTTTTTTTGCAGGAGTGCGTATAATTTAAACACTAGAGAAAACATTAAACGTGCTCAAAACATTAAACAATACTATTGTAAAACTAAAATAATTTCACTTTTTAGATACAGACTTTATTCTACATCTACAAATACCATACATGTACAATAGTCCATCTTCATCTCAAACAAACAATCACCCTAGAAAACACAAAGATGGGTGGCCTTACGCATCTCATCGTCTTGGTCTCCATGTTTGCAGCCATAACTCTGATATCAGAAGCACAGTACCTTATTCCTGTCACCAAACACGAACCCACCAAACAATATTACGCCACTGTCAATATCGGATTCGGCGGAATGTCGTCTCCCGTAAACCTCCTCCTCGATCTCGAAACCAACCTAACGTGGCTCAACTGCCGCAAAATCAGATTATTATCATCCCTCCACGTCGTCACTTGCAAGAGCTCCACCTGCAAATCACTCCCCGGCAATGGCTGCGACAGGACCAACGCCTGTCTTTACACCCAACCAGGTCCTCTCGGCCAAAACCCCGTCGGCCGTGTAGCTCAAGACAACGCCACCATCTTCACTACACAAGTCGGAAAACCAATCTCCATAGCCCCTTCCCGCCGCTTCACATTCTCCTGCGCCGTCGAGAAATACCTCCAAGGACTCGCCCCTCGCGTCGCCGGAGTTCTCGCTCTTTCTCCCGGAGAGTTTCCGTTCTGGAGACAGATTGCGTCAGCGTATAACGTCATCCCCAAGTTTGCTCTCTGCTTGCCTTCTTCCGGCCTCGGCCTCGGGTCCTTCTATATCGGCACCCATTCGTTCGGTGGCAGTAAACCCGTTCCCATGACTTTGACGCCGTTGAAAATTGACTCGGGAAAATATATAATCTCTTTTACGTCGATCCACGTTGACGGAGTACCGTTAGCGTTGGAACCAAGTTTGCTTGAGGGCGGAGCCAAGCTCAGTACGGTGGTTACGTACACCCTACTTCAAACCGATATCTACAATGCTCTTGCTCAGTCTTTTACCCTAAAAGCAAAGGTTTTATATATCTAAACTATTTTATCTAATGAACTGATATATTTGATTTCTTTTTTATTGTTCCATTTCAAATACTCCTTCTGGTTTTTAATAAGTAAATATTTATTCAAATTAATAAATTTTACATTATACACTAATTTTTTCTTTTATCATAAATATAATATATGATGGTTAAAATAACTAAAATAAATACTTTTATACTTATAGAGTTAACTAATCAAGAATTATAATTTATTTTACGTTTATTTTGTTATTTGTTAGGT
Source organism: Eruca vesicaria subsp. sativa (assembly GCA_932364175.1). Taxonomy (NCBI): domain Eukaryota; kingdom Viridiplantae; phylum Streptophyta; class Magnoliopsida; order Brassicales; family Brassicaceae; genus Eruca; species Eruca vesicaria. Next base: position 133,866 of record CAKOAT010391821.1, read on the forward strand.
TATGGTTAGGTGGATTGTTAATGATTATTTTGTTTATAAAATGTATAAATTATTTTTTTCTTAATTTATATTGAACTTCATATAATAAAATAACTGAGAGAGTATTTATCAATATTCTAAAATCGCTAGACTGTGGTTAGGCGCCTTATACAAGATTACAGTTACGCCTGAGCTATTTTTTTAACGCCTACACCAATTTTTTAATAAATCGGTTTGAAAAAAATACTTTTGTTCATATGCGATTTGCCGACTAAGCACCCCGTACCGATTTTTAGAATACTATGTATGTATATCAAGTTTACTAACAATCTTTGATTGGGTTTTAATTTTGTTTTCACAGAAAATAGAAATGTCTGAGACCCAAGGACACGCGCCATTTAAACACTGTTTCGAAGAAGGTGCTTCAGGGAAGAACATGGATGTGTCAGTGATGGAAATTGGGTTACCAGGGAATGGAAAGGAGGTGAAGTGGAGGTTTCAAGGTGCGAATATGGTGGAGAGAGTTTCGGAGACGGTTATTTGTTTGGCGTTCGTCGACGGAGGAAGCAAACCTAATGAGTCGATGGTTATTGGGACACATCAGCTTGAAAACTATTTGATCGAATTTGATTTAAGCACCACGCGAATAGCTTTTAGTGACCCACTCGTGCTCCATAACGTGAGCTGCTCCAAGTCTTCATAAAATCAATCACACATGACCTTAAGAGATCCTCTTTGCCACCTCAGCTTTTACTTGTGTGTTCCAATCAAAAACTTGAATAAAACTATCAACATTTTTTTTAAATGTATCGTTTATTTTCCTTTCTTATAAGTTAATATTCCCCTAATGTTTAAGAATTTCGCATGCAAATTTTTTTGTGTTATTTTACAAAACTTAGACATGCACATTCAAATGTATTAATAGTTTATTTTTCTTCTCTTTCCCAACATTTTCATTATCTACTTACTACTCTATTTAAACATCAGTCATACACATCATCTATAATCTCATTTTAAACTAATAATCTAAAAGTGAATAATGTAAAGTAAGAGAGAGCTTTAGATGAAAATTGATAATCTTATTCGTTAATTTCCTTATATACATACTAGGAAACCACCCCGCGCGTAAACGCACGGGAGAGAAGATATTTAATTTATATATATTAAAGTTTAATATGATTTATATTATTTGATCAATTATTTCGAATCATTTAGTAAATTCATTAATTTCGATTTAGATAAAACTTTAAACAATAATCTTCTATACAAAATTACAGAGTATAATTTGTGTTTGAAAATGTGTAAATTTAAATTTTATTTATTTTTCTTAGAATATTAAATAACTTAATCGTCGTCAATTACTTATTTCTCTTTTTTTTTTGTGGCCGCTTGACTTCTTCCATTGATTGTGTTGTTGTATTTAGATTGTCAGCTTCACTTTGTTTTACATCATTCGATGTCTTTCATATTCTTCTTTTTCTTGTTTTATTTCCTTTAGTAGCATTGGTTTCTTCCATCTCATCCGCATTGACAAAAGTTTTATTTATTATAGTAGGCTGTTAAAATAAAATGTAAGTTGTTAATTTCCTGAAAATCTGCTGATTTCTATTCCCAAAAACAAAAATTGTATTTGAAATATATTGTACATCTTCATTTATAATTGGGTTGCATGTGATTCCTGTAACCGTTAATTCAACTGAACTTTACTGATAATTGAAGAATGTTACCTTAACATTGAATTTAAAAACTGTCTCGATAAGTTTTCCAGAAAGGTAGGAGACGATAGCATTATCACTTAAATCATTATATAATTGTTCTTACATATGGTAATTTTAAATATTTAATTTTGGATGATACATTATATTGTAGTAATTATTGTAAGTATGATACTTACGTGACTTTGAATCAAGTCTGTTGCAGATTTTCCCAAAATATGGATCATGTCTTTGTTGAATGTGGTTAATAAAACTAAATATGAGTTATATTTTACAACAATCTCAAGTTTATACTTATTTTAAAGACCTGGCATTTTGGAAATAGTTTTTTGAAGACCCGACATTTTGTCTGTATAATTCAAGAGTTTCAAAAATAACAAAATAAATTTGTATGTATGACAATCAACTTAAAATTACTATAGCAAAGAGAAAAATAGTCAATCATGAAATCACAATAAAATTTAATGTAAATATTAAAGTCACAGTGATTTTTTTTATCTTTTTATATATGAAAAAAACAAACTTATAAAACTTGTTGAACTTTTGGAACATTTTATATCTTTTAAGATTAAACAATATACTATGATTTTAAACATGGTAATTAACATGCAAAAATCAACATTTAAAAAAAATAATGAAACAGAGTTAATCCACGCAAACTTGGTTACAAAAACAGAAAAAAGAACTTAATCAGAGGAAGATTAAGAGATTACAAAAAAAAAGTTGAGGTTGTTTTCGTACTGCCACATTGGTCAAGATATAGTTTAGTTTCACTGAACCTAGCTAAACCTATTAATTTATTCTTGCAAACACAACTTTAAATTTCTAAAAATCGTTTAGATCTTTATAATGAATCAAACATTATATTCAAGAGTACTAAGAATCATACCTATATTAGGAAAAGAAAGCACAAAATTTTTCTTAAAAATGGCATCATTATAACCTTCCTATTTATAGTAATCTGAAAAAATTACATTGATAGACTATCAAGATGTGTATTTTTTTTTAAAATGAATATTTTTTAAAGTGGCAATAAAGGGAAAAAAAATGATTAACTAAATACATTTTCATGACCATTAAATAACACCAGAACAATAAAGAGAAAAATCAAAAATGCTTGAAAAGTTGTATACTTGTAAAAAATCTGAAATATATTACTTTAAAAGTTGCATTTTTCATTATAAATAAAATTGTGACTTTTCATAAAAAATTATCTATGACCATTGGATTATTTTTTTTCCTATTAAAATATGCTGATGTTTTAGGAGAATTGCTAAACAAAACAATAGTTGAAAGGTTGTATCTTTTCATAATAACTGAAATAAAGTTTTGAAATGTTGTATCTTTTCTTAAAAGACTGAAATATATTACTTTGAAATTTCCATCTTTTCATTGCAAAAACAATGGTGTCTTTTCATAAAACAATTAACTATTATTTGAGAAGTTGCATCTTTTCATTAAAAAACATTTGGTATTCCAAAAAAATAGTTGTTGCATTTATCAAGTAGCTTAAACATCTCTTGAAAGCCTTGCCCGCTTCGAGCCTTGAAAACTCTTCTTGAATACTTGTTTGCTTGCTTGAGATTAACATTGTTCTTGAAGCCAACTCCAAACTGAACTTGAAGTGAATGAACTTAATTTTTCTTACAAATGGGCACTTGCATACTTATTCATGGATTATACACATTTGGGTTATCTTATTCTATTTTATTACTCTTTGTTAACCCAAATGGCACCTCCATACCCTTAAACCCTTACCATTCCTTGAAGCTAACATTTATTTGCTTGAGTGAGGTCTTTTTGTGAAAGCTTGTCATGTGCAAAATCTTGAGAGTATTAGGAGCGACAATGGTTTGTTCTTATCTTATGCTAGCACTAGGACCTCATTTTAGCTAGCACTTAGGATGGTATTTGGGTTTGTAAGTGGGATTTTAATCTTGAGAGAGAGAGGTGAAAAATAAAATAATGAAAAGAGTGAGAAAAAGAAAAGAAAACCGCTAGGGATAAAAAAAAGAAGAAAAGTTTATAGATTCTCTACAAGATGTATGTGATCATAACAAGAGATATGGAAGATATAGAAATATATTATAGGATATTCATATCTTTGATGCAAAATACTATTTCAAATGTTTTATCAACCAATTAAAAATCTCTGTTTTTTGTGACAATTAAAAATTATTTGCTTTTCATGACCTATTTATAATACAATTATATACTTCCTTTGTTTTATAATATAAGTAGTTTTAGTGACATTTTTTTTGGTTTCAAAATAGAAGTATACTTTTTTGGTTTCATAATACAAGTATACTTTTTTTGGTTTCAAAATACAAGTATAATTTTTACATTCTATGTAATTTTTATATTTATTGGATATATTGTGACCTATCAAATTATATAGATTTATTTTTGATTAGTTCAATTATATCTAAGCTATGTATTAAACAATATTTTTAAAAATTATCTTTTTTTTTGTCTTTGTGCTTTTAGTTAGAAATATCAATATTATGAAATAGAAGGAGTATCTTTTTATTGAGCCCTAAATAGCTAGAAAATAAGCTTGTGCTGTTTTGGTTGTGAAAACGTGTTTTAGAATTCCGAACTTACCAAAGAATAGATGGAAGCACCATTTAAAGTAGAGTGAATTGGGTAGAAATCCATAAGAAAATGGGAAATTAGAGATTTGCCATTTTTGGTGAGGAAAATAGTAATGTGTGGGAAAGAGAGATAAATGAAGAAATAGGATATGGAGTGAATTATGAGGTTTAGTGTGTGTATGGAGTGCAAATACTCTTTAAAGTACAGGAGAGATAGCCTCCACACAATGATACGTCGTTTGGAAAAAGACCCGAAAGTTACCGTCTCCAAACCAATCCGCCGTGTATACTCATGGACAAATTTAGAAAAAAAGGTATATACTCATAGACATGAAATAAACTTAACATACGATGGTTATTACTTATTCATGTTGTATTGTATGTATTTTTTAATATAAATTTTACGATCCAACAAAGAATTTATCATATATTCATATATTCCTATATTATGTTCGGATATAAGAAGTCAACTAACTTCTTTGGAAAAAATATAGAGAATTTGCATCCCATATACAAACTAAACCCCTAAATTAATTATCTATCCTCTTTCTTTCTTATCTTTCCTCCTCCCTCTCACCATTATTTCCCTTAAAACCATGGCATATCCCTAATATTAAGTTAGAGAATTTGCATTCTGTACACACAAAACATCTTATTTAGTTCTATACCCTATTTCTCTCTTCTCTCTCCTTTCCCCATCACTTTTTTTCCCCCTAAAATATGGCAAATCCCTAAATATTTTTTTCTTTTGGTATATTGTGCTAAATCACTCTAAAATATAAGAATAATATCAAAGTAGCCACCACATATTATATTAATACATGAGCAGCGGTTAAATGTTTTCTGAAACTATCCAGCTGGAAAAAAAGAAACTATTCCCGTCTTAGCATTATAATAGACCTATGGATAAAAAAAAAATTTAGATCCTTTTTGTGAAGAAAAAATAAAATTTTAGACCCATTTTTTATATAAATTTATGTGGTTTTAAGGTAGACCCTAAGCATTTGCTATGTTTGTCACCCCTCTAAACCGGCACTGCTCAGCAGGATCCACCAACATTTCTCCAAATTTTCAAATATACACCGTAGTACAAACCGATATCTACAATGATATTGCTCAGTCGTTTACGCTACGGTATTAAATAACAAAAAAATTTTAATTTGATGAACAAATAAATCTGATTTTTGATACAGCAATGCTTAACACTCCCTCAATTTTAATGTACAATTTTACTTTTATTTGACTATTAAAATTCTTAAAAATTTACTGTTTTTATTAATTTAACTACTAGAGATAAAAAAGTTAAATCAGTTGAAAACTGCATTAAAATCATAAATCTATGCTTATTATGTAACTAAAGTTTAGTTTACAATGATATTTAATTTGACTATGTTTTCAAAGAAAATAGGAATTTCTAAGGTACCTGGACCTGCGCCAATTTAAACACTGTTTCGAAAAAGGTGGTTCTAGAAGTGACATAGAGGACTTGATGAACGTGCCGGTGTTAGATATTGGGCTGCCAGGGAATGGAAGGGAGGAAAGGTGGATGTTTCAAGGTGCCAATATGGTGGTGAAAGTGTCGGAGAAGGTGACTTGTTTGGCGTTCGTCGACGGAAGAAAGACTATTTGATCGAATTCCATTTTAGCACCGGTCGTATGGCTTTTAGTGAGTCACTTTTGCTCCATAACACTAGCTGCTCCACTTGGCCTTCCCAGAAATAGAATCAATCAGACATGAGTCACATGACACTATGATATGTCTCTCATATTTTAGCTTTTACTTGTGTGTCCAATCAAAATTTGAATAAAACTATCATCATCAGTTTCTGCTGCTTAAAGGTATCCTTTGTTGATAAAAAAAAAGGTATCCTTTATTTGGTCTAATGCATTTTATTAATAATTGTGAGACTTGCAAATTTTAAGTTTTTGTTTTAATTAAGAAACTCAGACATTCAAATAATTTGTTTTCTTATTTATACATTTGTTATACACCCGTCAACTATCTGATCTCATTTGAGTTTACATAATCTAAAAACGAATATTAAAAATTTCCTTCATAGATATTTCTTTCATGAGAACAAAAAAGAAAAGAAAAGCTTCTAAAGAAATCTACCCAAGGTCCAACGCTTTGCTAGCTAGAAAGATACCAAGGATCACCCCTTTAAAAAAAAAAAGATACCAAGGACACTCACGTGAATGGTAGAGCACTTGATTACCATGAAATACATTAATATCATTTCCATTGTAGTTGCTATATATATATATATATATGTCATTCTATACAACACTGGCTTCTTTGATTAACTGTTCCCACTCTTAATCATCTCAACCCTACAAACTTGGCCGGCATCGAAAAAACAAGCCCACTGCAAGTTTTTGTACTTAAACATTTAAAATGTTATATGATGCGTTGATAAAAGACAAAGCCACGAGTCTCTACTACACAAACTTATCCTCGGAAATTGATATACACGCTTCATTCATGTAGGAGCTACTTCATATTTTTTTAGTTAACTTCTGGTACCTGATCTTAATATAGCCATATAACTCTTGGTGGGTCTTAATATAGCCATATAACTCCACCAAGAGTTTATTTTTATATAAACATTTTGTTTCGATTTCTTAATTAATATATTATAATATATATGAAGCGTGTATAACAATTTTTAAAATATAATAATTTCACTATATATTAGTTTTTCGTTGAATAGATTGTTTCAAATTTTCATATGTATTTGTATCTTCTTCTATATATATATATATGAGTTATTATTTCATGATTAAACTTGTAAATATATGTAAAGATTGGTAAAATATTGTTTTATTGTCATCTCTAAAGATTTTGTAACATTTTCCAAATTTAGAAAGTTTAACAAAAACTAAACTTTTAGTTTCATATTATGAAATAAATAAATAATTAAACATTTAGTTTTTGTTATTTAAAAAATTAGCTATTAATTTATAAATTATTTTCATTGGTTTAAGATAGTATAGATTAATCATTGTTAGAAAATAATGATTTTTTTTATTTTAAAAAATAAACTATATAATTTTAAAAGTTAACATCGACAAATATTGTTTTGTTGTCATCTCTAAAGATCTTGTAATATTTTCCAAATTTAGAAAGTTTAACAAAAACTAAACTTTTAGTTTCATATTATGAAATAAATAAATAATTAAACATTTAGTTTTTGTTATTTTAAAAATTAGCTATTAATTTAAAAATTATTTTCATTGATTTAAGATAGTATAGATTAATCATTGTTAGAAAATAATGATTTTTGTTATTTAAAAAAATAAACTATATAATTTTAAAAGTTAACATCGACAAATATATAAATAATTAATTTATGAAGGTATACTATTATAATATTAAATTATATATATTTAATTCAAATATGTATTTTATTATACTATCTATAAATCTAATGGATCATCCAATTATTGTTAGTCCAATAAAAGTTTATGGTAAGCCCAATTCTTGGAATGTGTTAAGTTCTTATTAATTACACAAATTCGACCAATAAGATTTTTTAAAACTAAAATTCTTTATAAAATCCATGCATTTGTAATTAATTTTCAGCTCAAAGTTGCATTGGAAATCTAAAGTGACATTTTTTTGTAACAAGAAAAAAATATTAAAATGACACTTATTTAGAAACAGAGGGAGTAATTACTAATACTAAACTATAATATTTAAGTTATTTTATAAATAAAATAAAATATTTATAATTGTCTTATTTAATCTGTCTAATTACCAATTAATCATTAATTCGCTAGCCTTTGTCATCCGCCCAACTAACTAACGCTTAACGTCATTCTAGACATGGCTTCAGACTAATCTAAATACACAGTGATGGTTTGTGTTCTGCGAATCAGTTTCTCTTATTTTATCTCTACATCTCCTATTTTTACTCTGTTAATTAATAATGGACCATGTTCGTAACATCTTCTGTATTTTGCTTAATATATATTCTATCTAAACGGAGAAATCCTTCATCTCTGATTCTCTCATCGATTATTCTTCAGTCGAACTTTATTACATTTTCTCAAAAATGATTCATCTTCTGCTCTAGTTTCTAAAGCCGTTGCATGCCTTTCAACTTTCAATTCGCTCTCCCTTGGTCGAACTGCTCAGTTTGTGGTTGCTCACCACCTCCGTTACTGTGTTTCCAAAAACATAAAAAATGTGATTTATGGGTATTTTAAGAGATTGAGAAGAACATTGACATTTAAAAAGACTGCATAGTAGACCCATTTTGACTCCATTAACTAACAATGGACCACTTTCGTAATACATCATGCATTCCGCTTAATATATACTCTATATAAACGGAGGAACCTTTCATTTCTAATTCTCTCATTAATTTTATTTCTACTCAAATTTTATTACATCTTAAAAATGACTTTATCTTTTGTTCCAATTGGTAAAGCCATTGCTTGCTTCTCAACTCTTGGTTCTCTCTATCTTGATCGAATTACTCAGTTTATGGTTGCTTGCTACCTCTATTTCTAGGATTTTCAGAACATAAAAGATAATGACAAATCTATATAATAATAGTACATTTTTGAAGCTCCTCAACGTATCCACGTCAGCAAGTTTGCGGGCCCCGCGCATGTTAGTAGGGAAAAAAACGTATAGGATTTTGTAAGATTGAATGTTATCATGAGTGATAAAATGGCCCAATGGTGTAAGTTGGTGACAAGAAGTTGGTACCCTGAGTGCGCGGGTTCGAAACGTAGTGCTTGCATGTAATTTTTTTTTTTTAAATTTGGACTTTTCGGGATACCTAAAAGCTTAGGGAGATTCAGAATGATTTTTTATGCTGGTTGTTGGGATACAAAATGGCTTAAGAATTTGAAACTTTATGAGACCATCTTAGATACTTTTATAAGAAAGGTTATCATGTTCTAACCTCCAATATCATTTTAATTTAGTTATAATCATCAAATAAAATAAAAACATATTTTTTAATAATAAAAATTTACCCCGAACCATTCAGATCGACCATAAATCTCATATCTATCACAATTAAAAAATATATATATATATATATATATATATATATATATATATATATATACAGCATAATTTCAGAAAGAAAATTACACTAACAAACATATGTCCTTTTTTGTCTTGTCTCCATTAAATTATTTTTTATATGAAAGCACTAATAACAGTAATGCTCGATAAAATCACTAATAAAGGAATGCTCGATAAAATCACTACGAAGATAAAATATGAAAATATCAACTCATATGAATTCGATGTTTATTTTTTTATCAGACTAATCAGGTTGTGTGACTTCTAATGTTTCATTCATCATCATTATAGATAAGTCAGATAAACAAATGTTAAAAAAACAGCAAAGTCTCATACACAAAACTACACAACATATCAACAACGTATTCAACTCCCGCGCTTGCGCGGAGGACTATGCATCTAGTTTATGAGAATTATATATGATTGAAAATAATCTTTGGGCATTTAACAAGATTGTATACTAGTTGTCAATATATATGACTTTAAAGAATTTTATTAACTAATATGAAAGATGGTCACACGCCATATAAGTTTAACTTATATGTCAAACGTTAGAAGAAGTAATAAAAATTATATAATATATCAACTATATCCCCGACTCAGTTATACTAATACTGACTTTATCCCCCAGGATCCATCCACCAATGTTTCTTCAATTTTCAAATATAATCTAGCTGTTGGAAGGTGTATACATATGTATAGCTGTCGAATGCATAATTAATAGTGTCTTTTTGCGGGAATGCGTATAATTTAAAACCTAGAAGAAACATTGAAACGTGCTCAAGACATTAAAGAATACTACTCCATCTACCTATATTTTCATTTCTCAGATACAAAGTTTATTTTACACCTATAAATACCATACATCGACATTAGTCCATCTTCATCCCAAACAAAAAAAAGAAACACATTCATTGCCGTTTACAACAAGTAAACAAAAAAAACCCTAGAAAACACAAAGATGGGTGGCCTTACGCATCTCATCGTCTTCGTCTCCATGTTTGCCGCCGTAACTCTGATATCAGAAGCCCAATACATTCTCCCGATCTTCAAACACGAACCCTCCAAACAACACTACACAATGGTCTACATCGGTTCGGCCGAAACGTCGTCTCCCGTTAACCTCCTCCTCGATCTCGGAACCAACCTCACGTGGCTCAACTGCCGCAACATCAAATCTTTATCGTCCCTCCGCGTCGTCACTTGCCAGAGCTCGACATGCAAATCAATCCCCGGCAACAGCTGCGACGGAAAAATCTGTCTTTACCGTGAACCAAGTCCTTTCCTCCTCACAAACCACACTGTGACCAGAACCGACCGTGTGGTTCAAGACAAAGCCACAATCTTCACTACAGAGCACGGAGTTGCACCACCGTCCACTGTCTCTTTCCGCCCCTTCACGTTCTCCTGCGCCGTCCAGAAAAACCTCCAAGGCCTTGCCCCTCCGATCTCCGGAGTTCTTGGTCTTTCTTCGGGAGAGCATCCGTTCTGGAGACAGGTGTCGTCAGCGTTTAACGTCATCCCCAAGTTTTCTCTCTGCTTGCCTTCTTCCCGCGTCGGCACGTTCTATATGGGCGACACAAGTTCCGATAATACCCCCGTGTTCCGCCGAAAAAATATTCCCATGAACTTGACGCCGTTGACCCTTGTCTCGGGAAAATATCTAATCTCTGTCACGTCCATCGACATTGACGGAATCTCTTTAGCTTCAGTGTTGAGTCCAAGTTTTCTTGAAGGCGGAGCAAAGCTCAGCACGGTGGTTCCATACACCCTACTACAAACCGATTTGTACGATTCTCTTGCTTTTTCTTTTACCTTTAACGCAAAGGTATAAAATAACAAAACTCTTTTTAATTTGATGAACTAATAAATTTGATTTTTTATATTTATGTTATGTCTATTAATCATCTTTATTTGGGTTTTAATTAACTTCGTTTCCACAGAGAAAAGGAATGTCTGAGACTACAGGACATGCACCATTTAAACACTGTTTTGAAGAAGGTGCTTCAGGGAAGAACATAGATGTGTCTGTGCTGGAGATTGGGCTTCCAGGGAATGGAAAGGAGGTGAAGTGGAGGTTTCAAGGTGCGAATATGGTGGAGAGAGTTTCGGAGACGGTTATTTGTTTGGCGTTCGTCGACGGAGGAAAGAAACCTGAGGAGTTTATGGTCATTGGGACACATCAGCTTCAAGACTATTTGTTGGAATTCGATTTTAGCACCACACGATTGGCTTTTAGTGACTCACTCTTGCTTCATAACACTAGCTGCTCCACGTAGCTTTCCCAGAAATAAAATCAATCACACATGGCATTAAGAGATCCTCTTTGCCATTTCAGCTTTTACTTGTGTGTTCCAATAAAAAAAGTTGTTATTTCAGCTTTTACTTGTGTGTTCCAATTAAAGAAAATTGAATAAATTTATCGACATTTCTTTTAGATGTATCGTTTATTTTCCTTTCTTATAAGTTACTATTCGGCTGATGTTTAAGAATTTCGCACATTTTTTTAATAATTGTGAGACTTGCAAAATTTGTGTGCTTTTTCTACAAAATTTAGACAACTTTTTCGTTGTCTGCTTACTACTCTATATAAACATTGGTCATACACATCATCTATCTAATCTCATTTTAAACTAATAATCTATGTTGGGATAAAGATTTGGAAAGATATAAGGAACTTGAATAATATATAAGGGACTTGGATCTATAGGTGGATTTGTAAAGCCAGAGAGAACTTTAGGTAAAACTTGATGATTCATGAGAGGATGATCTTCTTATATATGTATTCTCTACAAGATGTACGTGATTATTACAAAAGATATGGAAGATATATAATTGTGTCATATACAAATAAAAAATATTATATTTATACTTATTATGTCTGTTCCAAGTTAGTTCGTTCGGTTTGTAGAAAAATTATATTTTTAAAACAATATATTCTCTAGTATCATTCATAAAGTAATGATCACCAAGACATGAGTAAACCATAACTACAAACCGAACGAACCAACTTGGAACAGACATAATAAGTATAAACTAGGTAAAGACCCGCGCCTTGCGCAGGGTAAAAGATTCGATTTATATGCTTATGACTGAGCTTCAATCATCATTTTTGTGCATAGTTTGAAGAATACATTAACTAACAACATGTATACTATGTGCATTGTTTGAGCTCTGGTTTCTTTGTTGTTCTTGACTATCTAAGATACTTTCTATTCAAAATAATGAAATTTTTTTCTTCAAAAATTATTTATAGTATGTGAAGCTCAGTCATAAGCATATAATACATTTTTTAAGACTTAAATTGTAATAATTTGTTCTTCAAATTTTTGGGATATGAACCATGGCTTGTGGCAAATTTAGTTTCCAGAAGAGTTGATGGGTTCTTGATATGAAGAACAAATTATTAGCTATAGCAAATTAAAATAAATTAGTGACCCAACTCTATTTACAACTCATTTGTCGGCAATAAAACAAAAAAGAATTTCTCATATTCAATATCGAACACTTTGACCTTAGCAAAATGAGGTCTAGGTTCTTTTTTTTTATTAATTCAATCAGCTCACTTTAAGTTAAATCTTATATGATTCTTACTCATACGATACTTCTTCCTTTGTGGCTCATCTTCAGTTTCAGCTTGTTTCTGTTGATTTCCCAATCATATAAAAAATCCATAACACATAAACTCTGAAAATGATATTGCAAACCTCTGGATTAGGAAAGCATGTATGTTTCTTCAAACCTGATTTTATGTCTTCAATATACGGTGACTGAAATTCTGAATACAGAAAAGTGGATTTATAAGGAGATTTATTGTAAGAAGACATAATATAATGAATCACAAATTAAAATGTAAATATAATACAAAACATATATGAAGAATCGAAAATTAAAAGGAATAAAGAATACAGAACTAAAAAAAACACACTCCTAAACAACCATGTTTGTTATAACGAATGTGTACGCCGGTCATTCCACCCTCTCTTATATAGAATATAAGAAGAATATCAAGAATTTTTTTCAAATATTTCTGGAATTAATACATTGATATATCTTGTCAATCACACTAAATATGAACATAGCCATAAACACAGAACACATTGATATTAGCCTTTTTTAAGTATATTGCTTTGATTGTAATTGATATGCTCGTGAAAACTTTCCAAAAACTATAGTTATGATTGCCATATATAAGGGATTGCTATGCACACAAAGTATTTCATTAGTTAAATACTATATATTTGATTTCCTAAACTACATAGGACATAAAGATCGACATAATTATATGTATTAGCCTATAGTGTGGCTAGATAAATTACAGTGCCAAAACATTGTATAAATATAAAGAGTTAACCCATAAGGTCACGTTAATATATTAAATATAATATATAATTTTTTTGATCAGCTGTAATATATAATATTTATAATAAAATCTTTGTTATTGTTGTACGTACAAATACCTAATGAGTAATGAAGTATTCTATTTGTCTTGTCTTTTTATTGTTTGAAATTGTGAAAATTGTTGGATAAATAAAGAAACGTGTACTAAAGACCTCAAAGAAGACATGTGAATACAATCTATTGAAATGATGACTGTAACAAAACAAATAAATCATTTACCAGAAAACTTTGTTATATACCTTATATATTAATGGAATCGACAATTAAATGTGGAATGTCCGTCCAGTGGCAGTAATAGTAAATTCCTAAGGTGGGTGTGGCTGTTTTCAAAATCAGTATGAGAAGCTCTATTTATCTGCCACATCCCCATAATGGCACACATGTAAATATATTACCATTTGAAGGTTTCTCTTTTTATTTGCTTGTTTTTTAATAATAAAGGGATATAATATTTTTATTTGTATATGACACAATTATGTTAGTTCTATGTCATATTTTTTTGAAGTCATTCAATTTTTTTTTGGTTGAAATTGAATATGGTGATAAGACAAATATCATTATAAATTACTTTATGAATGATACTAGAGAATATATTGTTTAAAAAATATAATTTTCTAGGGTTTCCACGAGATCATAAACAAGTACGTTATGTGAACCACGTGGTCCAGATATCATTCATCGGATACGTCGTATCTGGATTCTGTATTTTTATTACAACTATCTCGACAGAAAATCTCATATGGCCATATATGGGTCCCTAAATATATTGTTTATTTTGACCAATGACCATCTAGTAATCATAATAAAGTATAAACAATAGAAAAAGCATCCACACATCATGTAAACCATGAGGTCAAGTATCATTCATCGCAAACATATACATTATGAATCTTGGATCTCGGCGACTGTGTGGATTTTTTTACATACTAAAATGTTTTAGATTATACAATAAAAGTTAGGAATCAATATATTTAATATAGTTTAATGTTATATGTTATCTAATTTTATAATAATTGTAGTATTGTTTATAATATTATTATTATAAAATTTACAAATTTGTATTTTTGTAACAATTTAAAAAAAACATTATTATGTAACAATAATAATTAATTTATTTCTAAATTTGAAATATAGGTAGAAATTAAATTAATTTAGACCTAGATAATAAATAGGCAAATTTGAGGCTAATGTTAAATTTATTTTACATAATTTTTAATTTTGTCACAAATCAAAAATGAATTGTGACATGTAAATTTGTCACAAACCATAAACACATGACTTCATGTCTATAAAGCCAAAATGTAAATTTGTAATGATATATTCTCGAATTCAAGTTGCTTAACTCCCAAAAGTTTGCCTACCATTAGTGTACCACGTTTGTAATTATCTATCTGGTCTTATTCTAAACTAAATAATCTAAAAGAGGATACTAAAAGTTTCCATAATAGTTACTTGGGAAATAACAAAAGTAGAAAACTTCTAAAGAAATAAACTCAAAGTCCAAGCTTTGCTAGAAAATACCAAGGATCACTCCATCACGTGAATGGTAGAGCACTTGATTACTATAAATTACAGTATCAGGAAAGTAAATTTATACAACACTGGCTGTCTGGCTTGTTCGATCAATTTGTTCAACTCTTTATCTTTAACCCTACGAACTTCCCTAGTGAACGGGGTTAAAAAGAACAAGCCCACCGTTTCTTTACTTCTTTTGATCAAAGACAAAGCCACGAGTCTCTACTACACAATCCTTACCTCGTAAACAACAGCCACTCTCCTCTCACTCATTTCATAGCCTTGTCTTAGATCTCGATGGCGGATCAGCCATTCTCGTTTGAAAATATCTTCTCATTTCTCTTCATTACTTTTTATTTTTCAGATTAATTAAACATTAAAAATTTCCAACAGAAATGTACTAAATTAGCGAATCAATGCTATTAAAATAGAAAAAATCCTAAAAAATCTACTTATACAAGATTGTTGGACCTATTCACTAGCTAATTAATTTTTGGTCTTACCTTATTTATCTTTAACTATCTCTTATATATTAATCCTGAAGCATTACAACATGATTTGTAGCCACGTGTCATCACTATGTTAATTCTGAATTTTTTTTAGAAAATAAGTTGGTCCATCCTAACATATATTATACTTTTACTAGGTGATAACCTGTGCAAGGCACGGGATGAGATTATTATCTTCGTTATTTATAAAATAAGAAGACATTAGGTATGTTAATGTAGACATCGGTTTGGTTATAATTTGATTCACCATATTCTTTTTCATAGAACCGTTAATTTTAACACCCTACAAAGACAAGAATTATAGTCAGAAATTATATGGACACATTAAGCATACTTAAGATTACTAATTTGAAGAGTAAATGTTACCTACCTTTGAGTAGATCAGAACCATCTCAGTCGTTAGACCACCAGTTGCAGAATATTGCTTCCACAAACGCATGATCTTCACCATAATCTTCCATATAGGTTTGAACGGTTTCAAATCTGACATAGCAGTTATCGCATCCTTTATAGAAGAATGAATGAAAAAATGTTTAGGTTTTGGCTTTAGGTTATGAGTAAGAAAGATGGGCGACATGAAACCTAATGGAAGTTACGCCATATTTCCAATAATAAAAATAATGTCAATATTCATGTCTTGTTCAACAATTTTCTTCCAACACAAGAATGTATATATTTCCATAAACCAAAGTTTTTGAAATCTATGTAAATCTTCTATCATTAATCTAACCTTTCTAATCACTCAAACGTAGCAAAATCATTTTAAAAAAATTAACGCATGGTTTTCAAAATCAGAATTACAAAAACCGATGGTTAACTCGGTTTAAATGTCTTAACCAAATTAATAAAGAATTTTGGTTTAAACTTCCACTTGGGAAAAATGATACGAAAGAAACAAATATGTGCATGTTGTATACTTGACATCTTTCTAATACAATCATGCACGTATAGAAACGAAACTTATATAACGGAGAGTTAAGTTGGTGCTATGAAAGTTATCAATGCTTCTTCTATGTCTAATGTTGAATTCACTGATTTGCCTGAAACCATTGTCAGTATTCTCTCTGAAAAGAGAGGAAGATTCTTAGGCAAGTTCATGCTATGTTTTCTCTGTATTGTTTCTCCGTGAAAAGAGAGAAGCTCGTTTTGCAAGTTTCGCTTCATGATTATACAAATATCTTGTATCCCTGAAGACCGTGAAGCAAATTCTGCAAGTTCATGCTTCTTTAAGGAAGATCGTCTATGAAATTCATGTTATGGATTCTTCGTATTGCTTTCTTATTGAGAGTTGATGGGAGTTTCATACAAGAAACTTCCATGCTATATATGTGTTCGTATTGATGGGAGCTCCATAGAAGAAACTTTCACGCTATACATTAAAGAACCTAAACTCCTTCCTAGAAGTTGTACTATCCTCGCGTGGGTCAAACTCCATGAAGAAACTTTCTTTGTCGTAAAATGCTCTTCGTGAAGATTGTTATTTTCAAAGGCAACCTTAAGTTTTTGTTAATGGAAGCTCCGTGAAGAAACCGGAAAAGAAGTTTTCATGTTATATCTTCTTTCGTATCAAATCATTAGAAGTTAAGAAAACGTAAAATCCTTCGGAGGCGTTGAACGATCGTCAAAAGCTAAACTACCATCAATTCTTTCATCGAGATAATCATGGACAAAGAAGGAGTTTCCTCCACGGATTCGTCGATAACTTTTGACAGAACAAAAAAATTTACGTTTGATATTAAAATTATAAACATAAATGGAAATAAAAATGTGAGGAGTTCTATTAAGGCGACACGTGGCAAATGTAGTGTGAATGCATTAAATGCAATGCTTCTCTTTTAATATATAGGAGATTAAATTAATTATCAAAGTAATTAGTAGTGTGTAAAAGAATATTCTATATTTTCCTTAAATAAAAGCTACGGGATTATCTAATATGGTTAACAAATATATGACAATTAATGATTTTAAATAATAAAGATCTGATAACATTTTTATATCCTCTATCATTTTTATTTAATTTTATATTCTTAAAAGAAATTAAACAATCACAGTAATCATGTAATAAGTCAACAACAACAAAAAACTCATTTGGTATGGTTTAACCTTAGTTACTTAACAAGTATATATACAAAATGTGAATTCAAGTTTCATGTTTACAATCATTCAATTTTAAATTTTTTTTTTTAAGAATTCCTATGGAGTTTTTCTATTGGAGGAGGAAAAAAATTAAATAAATAAATAGGGATACTAAAATTTTCAAATCGCAGAATTAAATATTAAATTAATCTTAAGTACCCATTAGAGGTTTTAATAGATGGAGGTGGTTTAAGTCCTTTGTTTCCCATTCACGTGTCTTTCTTAAAGATTTTTTTTTTCTAAAGGTGTCATGATCTCATGAGATCCACCAAATCCATCTTTTGTGATCTGATGAATCTTCCTTTTTCTCCACATTGACCAATAAAGTAAACTTGTTAGAACCAAAATCGGGCTCAGCCACTCTACTACCATCCGTCCACGAAATGATGAGTTAGTTGTCAAAAGTCATCTATGAGCAATGAGTTAAGTTTCTGGTGAATTTGAAATGCATTGACATGAGCTTAAACATAAGGTATGATGGTTATTACTCGAGTTGTATGCATTTGTTTATCAATTTCACGATCCAGCTAGAATTGATCATATATTTCTCAGGTACCTACGTGAATAATATTAATACTTTTTAAATTACTTGAGCAGCGCTTGAATGTTTAATGAAATTATCCTCCAGGATCCATCCACCAACATTTCTCCAATTTTGAAATATAATCTAGCTGTTGTAACGTGTATAATCTGTCATATGCATAATTGATAGTGTCTATTTGCGGGAATGCATGTAATTTAAACATTAAACGTGCTCAAAACATTAAAGAATATCTACCTAAATATTTTCAATTTCTTAGCTACAAATTTTATTTTACACCTATAAATACCATACATCAACAGTAGTCCATCATCTAATTCATCTGAAACAAAAAAAAAAAACACATTCATTGCCGTTTACAACAAGTAAACAAAAATAAAAAAACCTAGAAAACAAAGATGGGTGGCCTTACGCACCTCATCGTATTCGTCTCCATGTTTGCCGCAATAACTCTGATATCAGAAGCCCAATACATTCTCCCGATCTTCAAAGACGAACCCTCCAAACAATATCACACAATTGTCTTCACCGGATCCGCCACGTCGTCGTCTCCCGTTAACCTCCTCCTCGATCTCGGAACCAACCTCCCCTGGCTCAACTGCCGCAACATCAAATCTTTATCGTCCCTCCGCGTCGTCACTTGCCAGAGCTCCACATGCAAATCCATCCCCGGCAACGCCTGCGACGGGAAACACTGCCTTTACCGTGAACCAAACCCTTTCCTCACAAACCACACTGTGACCAAAACCGACCGTGTCGTTCAAGACAAAGCCACAATCTTCACTACAGTGAACGGACAGCCACCCTCCCTTGTCTCTTTCAGCCCCTTCATGTTCTCCTGTGCCGTCAAGAAAAACCTCCAAGGCCTTGCCTCCCCGATCGCCGGAGTTCTTGGTCTTTCTCCGGGAGAGTTTCCGTTCTGGAGACAGGTGACGTCAGCGTTTAACGTCGTCCCGAAGTTTGCTCTCTGCTTGCCTTCTTCCAACATCGGTAAATTCTATATGGGCAGCACAAGTTCCTTTAATACCCCGCTGTTCGGTGGAAATAATCCAGTTCCGATGACTATGACGCCGTTGAAAATTGCATCGGGAAAATATCTAATCTCCGTCGAGTCAATCTACGTTGACGGAGTTCCTTTGCCGTTGAACCCAAGTTTGCTTGAGGGTGGAGCCAAGCTCAGCACGGTGGTTCCATACACCGTACTACAAACTGATATCTACAATGCTCTTGCTCAGTCTTTTACGCTTAAAGCAACGGTATTAAATATAACAAAACTCTTTTTAATTTGATGAACTAATAAATTTGATTTTTGATTTTCAAATTCAAATACTCCCTCAGGTTTTTAATACTTAATTTTTAGAGGTAATTTTTTTCATTATATAATATTTTTCAATTTAAAATTTCTTAAAATTTCAATGTTGGTATTTTGTTGTTTATTTTATTATTGGTCGAATTATAATTAGGTCAATATTTAATGATGTTTTCTGTTTAGAAAATGTAGAGAAATAAAGTGTTTACGTAATTTATATGCATAATCTAAAAATATCTGGATTGTTTTATATTTAATGTATATCAAGTCTAGTAATCATCTTTGTTTGGGTTTTAACTTTGTTTTCACAGAAAATAGGAATGACTGAGACCACAGGACATGCGCCATTTAAACACTGTTATGAAGAAGGCGCTTCCGGGAAAAACATGGATGTGTCGGTGATGGAGATTGGGCTGCCAGGGAATGGAAGGGAGGTGAAGTGGAGGTTTCAAGGTGCGAATATGGTAGAGAGAGTGTCAGAGACGGTGATTTGTTTGGCGTTTGTCGACGGAGGAAAGAATCCTAATGAGTCCATGGTCATTGGGACACAGCAACTTCAAGAATATTTGATCGAATTCGATTTTAGCACCACGCGAATGGCTTTTAGCGACCCACTTGTGCTCCATAACACTAGCTGCTCTAGGTAGCCTTCCCAGAGATAAAATCAATCACACATGGCATTAAGAGATCCTCTTTGATATTTCAGCTTCTACTTGTGTGTTCCAATCAAAATTTGGATAAAATTATCGATAATAAATGTATCGTTTATTTTCCTTTCTTATAAGTTAATTTCCCCCCTAATGTTTAAGAATTTCGCACATTTACTAATACAGTAAAACTTTTATAACTTTCTTATAAGTTAACTTTTATTATATGACTGAATTCGATCTTAGCACCAGGCTTATGGCTTTTAGTGATTCACTCTTGAGCCATAACACTAGCTATTCCACGTGGCCTCCCTTTATTTAAAATCAATCACATATGTCATTTCAGCTTTTACGTCTGTTCCACCAATCAAAATTTGAATAAATCCATCATCAATTTCTCTTAAATGTATTGTTTATTTTATTTCTGTTATAAGTTAATATTCGTCTAATATTTAAGAATTTTACATATTTATTAATAGACAATATAATTACCTAAACATCATCTTTGGTCGATCCTCTATATTTGGTTAACTAATTAAAGAGACTTGTAAAACTTAGACATGCAAATTTTAAAAATATAAATAGTTTATGTTCTTCTCTTTTCCAACTTTTATTTCATGATCTACTTACTACTCTATCTTAGCAAAAAAAATGATCTACTTGCTACTCTATTTAAACATCAGCCGTTCCCAGCATCTAGATTCCCTTTTATACTAGATAACATATTTCCATATATATTGTTATTTCTTACATTATGAATAATAAAAATAGAAAGTCTCTAAAGAATCTATCCAAGGTCCACCAAGCTTTCTTAGAAGATAACCCTCGCGGCTCAGTCCTTCTTCTACTTTCAGGAGTTTCTACTATACTACTTCGCAAACCTTTTTTTTTTACTGAAACTACTTGGCAAACCTTAACATCAAAACAACAACCAACTCTCTTGTTTGAGATAAAATATTTCACATCAAAAATTAAAAACAGATGCTAAATATATAATATATAAAATAGATAGAACAAATCCAGTTATCACTAATTATTTTTAGATCAAAAGTTCATCTACCTTGACACGATAAGGGAACCTGACGTACACAATCGATCTGGTCAAAAGTTAGTTCTTCAATCTTTATCTAAATATTAAATTGGCTTTCAAATAATTATTATCTCGAAAAGATGTATTTGAAAAAAAAAGTCTCCCATATATCGAAAAGTGAAATAAACATAAATAAGAAATAAAATAAATGTAACAATCCACATATCACCAAATTAGTGTTAGGTTAAAAATTCATCTAGCTTAACATCTGTTTCACTTATGAACTTTGCATAGATCGTGGCCGCGGCTCAGCCGTTTCCATTTTGAAACCCCTTCTCATTTTTTTTTTGGACAAACAACACTTCATTAATCATAAGTCTTAACCTTCATCACAAAGGAAATACAAAGTCAGAAAGGCAATCTTGCTATATTACAAGCATAAGAAAACACATAACATAGGATAGAGGATCGAATAGCGAATAAGATCCAAGAACATCAAAAGGCCAACTCTCTGAAAGGAGGCAAGTGAGTTCATGACAGTCTGATTTGCAGACAAGCTTTGACATGCATAAAAAGGCTAGACCCTCTGCAACAAAGGCAATGAGGTCATGATACTGGGACTAGAAACCTTGCCATACCGGCAAATCTTGCGCATCAGGATAAATATTCTTGAACGAACTGAAGAAACAGGGCGCTTCCATCAACATAATGCTCCATAGAAGTTTATCACTTAAACTCAGTGAGCGATGGGGGCAGAGATTAAGCTCCATAAAAAGGTGAATCGGTCTTCGAGAGACCAAATAAATCTGGTGCAAAGTACTGAGACACATACTGATGCTTTTATATCCAACCTGCCACTCATGGTTAGAAAGTACTGAGACACATACTGACCAAATAAATCTGGTGCAAACCCCTTCTCATTTATTCTTGTCCTTTTAAGTATTTTCTTCTTATGTGAAATACTCACTTGTGAACTTTTTTAAAATGATGATAGCTCTAAAAACCACTAAGAATCATTGGGATCATGCATGCGTAAGTACGGAACTGTTACCTAATACAATTTACACGAGATAGACACATGGATTTGAAAAACATATAATTTCTAGGGCTTCCACGCGAGAGATCTCGAAAAAGATTACATCATGTGAACCATGTGGTCTACATATCATTAAGCGAATACATAGTTTGTATTACATGTAATCTGCATGTTAACTACTACTGTTACGAGACTCACGACAGAAAATCTCATATGGATTCCTTCATATATATTTGTCGCATCTCTACGTTATAACCATCGCATCTAGTATCATAATAAATAACACATCATGGGAACCATGTGGTCTTGCCGTCTTGGTATCATTCATCGGATACATAAACACATTATCAATCTGAAGTGTTAATTACTGTCTGGACAAAAAAATCTCTCATGGGTTCCTACATATTTTTTCTAGCATCTGACCATCGAGTAATTTTTTGTGTGCACAAACTTTAAATTAAAAAGCAGAAGTATATTTGGTATTTGATAAGCAGTTCCAGTTAATATTTTAAGTTGATTTTATGGATTTTGTTGTGATTTTAAGGTATTTTACTAGAGTTTGGTAGTTAAAAACATAAGAAATTTTACTTTCTTTACTCTCTTATTTAACTTAAAATTATTACAAACTAAATAATTTCAAATCCTCTCAAATACAATACGTTCTCTCCCTAATGTTTTCATTTTCGGGCTTGTGTTAACTTGACTTGTGGTCGTAGCATTCTTGGGCCAGATTCAAGAAAAAAGGTAAACGAACCTCAAAAGTTTACAGTGGTTTCACTACATTTTGTTGTCCAGAAAATGAAATACGTTCGTCGAGCAAATGACGATCCATTCACGAGTTCTTGTTTTTAAAACACCAATCTATTGCAACTGGTCTAAAACAAGAACAAAAAGTGTTATGTTGACGAAGAGAAGAAGTGAAACTAAGCTATAAATGAAGATCAATCTCCACCAAGTTATCTCTTCCATCTGATACCCTCCAATCACCATCATCTCTTCTCCATCTCCCCCTTCCACAAGCGCCAAACACATCACACCTTTCTTCTTCACAACCACCATTGAATTCCAGCCGTAGATTCTCCATCTCCCGCCACTCTTCCCCACCGTTAGATGAATCACTGGAACATCTTCCATTTTAAAACATTTCTTCACTCTATAACATACCTCGAAAGGAGACACCATCTTCGCCTTGACTTTGGCTTTGAATTCGTTAACAAAACGTTCGTAATTAGAAAAAATGCGGTGAAAGAGTCACGGTGTTGAGCTTAGAGAGTATTGAACTCTCCAAAGAAACCACCATTCCGTTAGCTTTCGATTGATTTAACTTCGAATGTGTATTCATCTGAGGCTTTGTCAGTGATTACCGAGACGGAACGGCGGGAAGAAACAGGAGACGATTAGCGGAGTTTTTGGCACGTGGCAAGACATATTTTCTTAGTATTTTTCGATATTCGTAATCTTGTAAGGTTTATGCCTACTTCGCCAACTGGAAATCAGTTGATTTGGTAGTGTTATAAATTCCACGTGACAGTTGTTAAATGGGACGCTGAACAACGGGAAAATTTTGGTAACTATGAAAAGTGAGATTGGGCTCATATATTGTCCATGACTTCTTGCAGAAAAACAGTAGTCTTTAGATTCATTTGGTGATCCATAGAGAAAGTAAGAGTTGCCTCTACATTCAGTCCCCTTAAGAGATAGGATTCAGAGTAGGACCCCGAACTTAAAACAAACAATCCATGTATTGGAGTCCAACGCTACAAGTCTAAGCAACAAGTTCGATATTATATCTATAAGACCATCTCCAACGTATTTGCTATTTCGATTTTTAAAATAGAAGAATCCTATAATATAGATGAAGTTTGTTCTAATATATTTCTCTAAAGTAGGAATTTCTAAATATAAAGCAAAAAATAGATAAATATTTCCTTTATAAATAAAGGAAAATATAACAATCTGTATAGAGGAAGGAATAGAAATGGGTTGGACTAATTTTACTTTTAAATACTATTGTAGATATAAAAAATAGCAATGGTTGGAAATGTTCTCAACTTTTAATAAGTGAAAAAAATGATGTATGTAGGGTTTCCTAGCAAATAGTAAATATAAATATGCTGGTTAAATGAACAAGAGAAGTAGCCTTGAGCAGTCGCTTTGATGCAACACTCTCATTTGTAAACTTTTTTTTTGGTAGATATATCTTCTTAGTGAAATATCTTCTTCTTTTTTGAGAACACCATGTGAACTCCATTGGACTTTTTAGAAAAATGTTTTATTTTATTTTATTTTTTAGTTATTATATTTTTTTAGATTAAAAAGCAGAAAATATCAACTAATCGCTGACCGTCACGTTTCGTGAGGACCCGCAAATAGTGGAATGATTCATCGAAAAAAAAAATTATTTAGAGATTTTAAGGATTGAATCCTTAACTTTTTATGGAGTCCACTAATCATTAACTTTTTATGGAGTTCATTGATTATTTAATTATTTTTTTCCTAAAAACTTCCCCCTTAAAAACTCCCATTGCAAATACTCTAATAAACTCTTGTACTTGATCTCCCTTTATTAAGTGCTAAGACCATCATCAGTAGGTAGAATTTCTCAATCCAAACTATGAACAATGACAAATTTCAAAAAAGTTTCACAAATATGGCAAACTCTAGAACAAGAGTTTGTCCTCTCTTTTTACATACTTTTTGTTTATTTTATCTTTGATAAATCTTTTAAAAACAACCAGCCTAATTATTTGTGAAAGCATGTTTTAGGACTTGGAGCTTAACAGGATGTATAGATATAGCTTATTTGTGAAAGCATGTTTTAGGATTTGGACCTTAACAAGAGGTATAGATATCATATAGCTTAATACTCTATGATGAGTTAGGTGTCAAGAGTTATCTAGATATGAGCTATGAGTTAGTGTTTCAGGCAATTTAAAACCATTTTGGTTTGAATTTCGGCCACTGAAGAATTTAAATTTTGGTATCGCCAAATATATAAGACCAAGACGTGTATCAAAAATGTTAACACATAGCTAGTCTGGACCTACTTTGATAGAGGTCAGGATATCTTTATATAGTTTTTAAAAAAATAATGAAAATATTGCCATGAACCAATGTAGTTTAATTTTAACATGTGAATATGTGATGGTTATTATTTACTAGTTGTGTATGTATTTCTTAATCAATTTCACGATCCAGCAAGACTTGATCATATATTAAGATCTAGCATAAAAAGTCAGCTAACTAACTTCTTCGAGAAAAAATAAGAAAATAACAAGTAGCCACCATGCATATAATAGTCTCGTTTTTACCAAAAATAAATAAATATTAGTCTCGTTACGCGGAAGTGCCCGTAATTTAAACATTTGAAAACATATAAAATGTGCTCAAAATATTAAACTATTAAGTATTATAAAATACCATTTTTTTCATTTTCTTAGATACAAATCTTTAATCATACAAAGTTCATTTTACGTTTATAAATACCATGCATCTACAGTAAGTCAGTACTCTATCTTCATACAAACACACAATCACATTCACAAAAGAAACACGAAAAAACCCTAGAAAACACAGACATGGGTGGCCTTACGCACCTCATCATCTTTATCTCCATCTTTGCCTCCATAACTCTTATATCAGAAGCCCAATACCTTCTTCCGATCAACAAAGCCGAACCCTACAAACAATACTACACCGCTTTCGACATCGGCTCCGTCGAGAAGTCCTACCCTACACTCATCCTCGATCTCGAAACCAAACTATCCTGGCTCAACTGCCGCCAACTCAAATCTTTAAAATCACTCCGCCTCATCTCTTGCAAGAGCTCCACGTGCAAATCCATCCCCGGCAGTGGCTGCGACCGTAAATACTGTCAATACCGTCAACCAAACCCTCTCGGCAAACCCGTCACCGGCCGTGTCGTTCAAGACAAAGCCACCTTCTCCACTACAGACGGCGGAAGACAGCTCTCCCAAGTCTCTCTCCCTCGCTTCACATTCTCCTGCGCCACCCAAGGCCTTTCCCTTCCCATGACCGGAGTTCTTGGTCTTTCTCCGGCTAGAGAGTCCCCGTTTTGGAGACAGGTGACGACGGCGTTTAACGTCATCCCGAAGTTCGCTCTCTGCTTGCCTTCTTCCGTCTTCGACCCCGGTCACTTCTATGTCGGTGGCGTTAACAGCTATAATATCCCGCCGTTCAATGGTAGCAATCGTATGCCCATGACTTTGACGCCGTTGAAAAACATTGACTCGGGAAAATATGTAATCTCCGTCGAGTCAATCTACGTTGGCGGAGTACCTTTATCGTTGAACCCAAGTTTGCTTCAAGGCGGAGCAAAGATCAGCACGGTGGTTCCTTACACCGTCCTGCAAACGGATATCTACAAGGCTCTTGCTAGTGCATTTACGCGTGAAGCAAAGGTATTAATTAGATAACAAACTCTTTTTATTTTGATACTGATATATACATATAACTATATTAATATACAAATAACAAAATATTTTATTTTAATTAGTTCAAATATGTAAACAGCAAAAACAACTATTTTAGTTTTGTTATCTGTGAAAACGTAGTTAAATCTATATATTACACACAAATAACAAGACTATTTTATTTAATGAACTAATAAATTTGATTTTTGATATGCGATAATTAAGAAATATTTGTGTTTAATAGATTGCTGATCATATCGGTTTGGATTTAAATATGTTTTGTACAGAAAATAGGTATGTCTCAGGTCCCAGGAATGTATGAGTTCCCAGGACTTACTACTACGCTATTCGAAATTTGCTTCGACGAAGGTACTTCCAAGAGGAACGTAGAGGACTTCATGAACGTGCCAGTGATAGAAATTGGGCTGCCAGGGCGGGCAGGGGAGGTGAAGTGGAGGTTTCACGGTGCGAATACGGTGGTGAGAGTATTGGAGACGGTGATTTGTTTGGCGTTCGTCGACGGAGGAAAGAAACCTAATGAGCCGATGGTCATTGGGTCACATCAGCTTCAGGACTATATGATCGAATTCGATTTGAGCACCACGCGTATGGCTTTTAGTGAGTCACTCTTGAGCCATAAGACTAGCTGTTCCGCGTGGCCTTCCCGGAGTCAGAGTCATCATTCACACATGAGTTTATGAAGATATCAGTCTTTGACTATTTCAGCTTTTACTTGTGTTCCAATAAAAATATTGAATGAAATGTATCATCAGTTTTTACAAATCAGTCATGCAAATCTTTTTAGACATCTTCTTATTCATTATCTACGTACTACTCTGTTTTTATGGCTCAATATCTCAATTTAATTTCACCAATTCCAAAGTACAAACATATTTGTCCACGAATGCAGTGGTGCTAGTATCATTTTAAATACTTATGTAGATTCAACATTACCTAACTAAATATATTGCATTTTCAACCACGACGAGAATGATTTCACTCCACGACTCAAGTGAGATACATCTCTTAAACCTCTAAAATTCGACCACATGACTCGAGAATAAACTACTAACACAATCGAAATAGACCTACACGGCATTACAGTTCTTCATTGAATTATGGTCAACACCAAAGGCGCATAATCGAAGAGGATTTGTATCCATTGGCGCTCACTATTCCGATCTTTATCCACTTTTTTTTTTTATGAACAACTAGCCACATCTATTTAAACATCAGTTATAGCCGTCATCTATCTGATCTCATTTTTAACTAAATAATCTAAAAGCGAATAAAAAGTTTTCATAATAGTTATTCCTTTCATCGGTAATAACAAAAATTTAGGAAGCTTGTAAAGAAGAAACCTACCCAAGGTCCCATGCTTTGCTAGAAAGATACCAAGGTCACTATAAAATATAATACCACCTCCATTCTAGTTACCATACAAATCGCTTCTTTGATCAACTTGTTCCCAGTCTTTATAAGATCTTAGCCCTGCAAACTTCCCTCGCCGCCAGCGTCATGAAAACCCCATTGGTTTTTCTACTTAAGTTTGATCAAAGGCAAAGGCGTACACAAGTCTCTACTAGACAGACCTTAACGACGGAAACAACACATCACTCATAGCCTTTTTATAGATCTCATAGGCGGCTCAGCTGTTCTCATTTAAGAACTTTTTTTCTTTAATTTTCTCTATACATTTTTTTTTTCTTTCTAATTTGTTATTTTTAAGTTGTGAGACATTCATATATAAACTTTCCAATGAAAATGCTATAAAACAGCGAATGCATACCTAAGTACAATATTTTGAAAACCGACCCGAACACTTAACTGGATGACGGTCCGGGTCATTGGGTCGACCGTGGGTGGACCGCGGATTGATAAATGAATTAGATTTATAATATAATATTATATTGCTTATAAAAATAAATATATATAAAGTAAAAATAATTATTTTCTATTTTTTATTATAACTAAATACTATTGATCTATGATAAATGGCAAATTTCATTAAAAAGTTCACAAATATGGCAAAGTCTATCGACTAAGAGGTTTTTTCTCCTTTTTTTACATACTTTTATTTATTTTATTTCTAATAAACTCATTTAGAAACGGCTGTCTTATTTATTTTCTTCTGAAAATATGTTTTAAGATTTGGAACTTAACAAGAGGTGTATATATGTTGGATTTTCCTCCATTAGCCCAAACCCAAAGTTATGATCCATATTAAGAGC
>CAKOAT010391821.1:163085-220958 GCA_932364175.1 Eruca vesicaria subsp. sativa
GAGAAAGTTATGGAGTAGAATAATTAATGTTAGATATTTTGGATTAGGATAATAATTTAGAGAAATCTAGAACATGTTAGAAGTTTCTCTCTCACTTGTATAAATAGAGGTGCTTAGCACCATTTGTAACAATCTAGAATTAAGAAGAAAAACATTTGTAAGAGAGAGAGTTTCTAAAAACAAACCTTTGTAGTAAATCTCTTTCCAAAAGAGAAAAAGTTTTCTTCTTAAATTTCTTAGTTGTCTAAATCCCATCTTCTATCTCACAAATAATATTGGGTGATTTCTCAACAATATATATATAGCTTAATATTCTATAATGTGCAGATCAAGTTCTAGTTTTTATATCAATTTCATGATCCAGCAAATACTTGATCTTATATTAAGATCTAGCATAAGAAGTCAGTTAACTTCTTTAAAAAATTATATAAGAAAATAATAAGTAGCCACCACGTGAATTATATTGATACTTGAGCAGCGCTAATCAAAATGCTTACTGAGAATATCATGTGCGATCCGACAACATTTCTGCAATTTTTCAAATATAATCTAGCTGTTGTCTCGTTTTACCAAAAAAAGATATAATAGTCTCGTTATGCGGAAGTGCCCGTAATTTAAACACGAGAAAACATATTCAATGTGCTCAAAACATTAAACAATACTATTATAAAATAAAATTATTTTTATTTTCTTAGATACAAAGTTTATTTTACAGTTATTTTTGGAACATTTTTTACAGTTTACAGTTTATTAAAATACCATCTATCTATAGCACTCCATCTTCATTCGCAAACAAACAATCTTTTAAACAAAAGATGGGTGGCCTTACGCACCTCATAGTATTCGTCTCCATGTTTGTCTCCATAACTCTGATATCAGAAGCCCAGTACCGACTTCCGATCATGATATACGAACCCTCCAAACAATACTACACCAGTATCAGCCTCAGATCCCCCAATATGTATTCCGTTACATTCCTCCTCGATCTCGGAACCAACCTAACGTGGCTCGACTGCCGCGAACTCGAATCTTTATCATCACTCCGCTTCATCACTTGCCAGAGCTCCACCTGCAAATCTATCCCCGGCAGTGGCTGCGACAGAAAAAGTTGTCTTTACCTCCAACCAAACCCTCTCGGCAAACGCGTCACCGGCCGTGTCGTTCAAGGCGCAGCCACCTTCTCCACTAAAGACGGCGGAAGACAGCTAGTCTCTCTCCCCCGCTTCACATTCTCCTGCGCTAACCAACTCCTTCCCCTTCCGGTCTCAGGTGTTCTGAGTCTTTCTCCGGCGGGAGAGTTCTCGTTCTGGAGACAGGTGACGACAGCGTTTAACGTCGCCCCGAAGTTCGCTCTCTGCTTGCCTTCTTCCATCTTCGGCATCGGTCACTTCTATGTTGGTGGCGTTAACAGCTATAATATCCCCCCGTTCAATGCTAGCAATCCCCTACCGATGACTTTGACACCGTTGAAAAACATTGACTCGGGAAAATATATTATCTCCCCCACCTCAATCTACGTTGCCGGAATCCCTTTATCGTTAAAACCAAGTTTGCTCGACGGAGGAGCAAAGATCAGCACGGTCGTTCCTTACACCCTACTACAAACTGATATCTACAATGCTCTTGCTAGTGCATTTACACGTAAAGCAACGGTATTTTAATTAAACAACTAAACACTTTTTTTTTTTAATAATATATATATATATATATATATATATATATATATATATATACAGGAACAAAATATTTTAGTTTTGTTATCTGTGAAAACGTAGTAAATCTATATATTACACACAAATAACAAGACTATTTTATTTAATGAACTAATAATTAAATGTGATTTTATGATAATATTTTGAAATATTCGTGTGTACTAATAGATTTGCTGATCATATCTAGTTGGATTTAACTATATTTTCACAGAAAATGGGAATGTCTAAGGTCCCAGGAACTGCGCCATTTAAAACATGCTTCGACGAAGGCGGTTCTGGGAGGAACATAGAGGAGTTCATGAACGTGCCGGTGATAGAGATTGGGCTGCCAGGGAGGGCAGGGGAGGTGAAGTGGAGGTTTCACGGTGCAAATACGGTGGTGAGAGTATCAGAGACGGTGATTTGTTTGGCGTTCGTCGATGGAGGAAAGAAACCTATTGAGCCGATGGTCATTGGGACACATCAGTTTCAAGACTATATGATCGAATTCGATTTGAGCACCAGTCGTATGGCTATTAGCGACTCACTATTGAGCCATAAGACTAGCTGTTTCAATACTATATGATCGAATTCGATTTTAGTGAGTCACTCTTGCTCCATAAAACTAGCTGCTTGACCATGTGACCTTCCTGGAGATCATATAATCAATCAATCGTCTTTGACATTTACAGCTTTTACTTGTGTTCCAATAAAAATTTGAAAAAAACTTATTATCAGTTTTTGGAAATTAAGCCATGCAAATTCAAAAATACAAGTTTTTTTTTCAGCTTCTTTATCATTAATATCTACTTACTAATCTATTTAAACATTGGTCATACTCATCATCTATCTGATCTCAATTTTAACTAAATAATCTAAAAGCTAATACTAAAGGTTTCCATAATAGTTATTTCTTCCTTCGGTATTGGTAATAACAAAAATACAAAGCTTGCAAAGATATACATACCCAAGGTCCCAACTCCCAAGCTTGCTAGAAAGATACCAAGGGCCCTACACGTGAACCGTAAAGATTTTGATTATTATAAAATACAATATCACTTCCTTGTGGACTTGTAGTTACCATACAACAATCGCTTCTTTGATAAACTTGTTCCCATTATTTTTGATCAAATCTTAGCCCACAAACTTCCCTCGCCGCCAGCCTCTGAAAACCAACCAACTTACGTTGATCAAAGACAAAAGCACAAGTCTCTACTACAGAAACCTTTAGCGACGGAAACAACAGCCACTCTCACATCACTCATAGCCTTTCCATAGATTTCAAAGGCGGCTCTCAGCCGTTCTCATTTAAGTTTTTTTTTCTTTATACATTTTCTAATATGTTATTTTAAGTTGTGAGATATTCATATAAAAACTTTCCAGTGAAAATGCTATAAAACAGCGAATCAATCGCTGAAACAATGCATGCCTAAGCACGAAAATGTTGACCTATTAAAAAATTACACCGAAATAAATATATAGCTGGCTTCCACGAGATCTAAAAGAAAATTATTTTTATCATGTGTACCATGTCGCCTAGATATCATTCATCGCATGCATAGTGGCATTCTGTATTTGAACTGTCTCGACAGAAAATCTCACATGGGTTCCTTCATATTTTTTTGTATCATCTCTATGTACATTGACCATCTAGCACTCACAACAAACAATAAAGAAAATATACATGCATCATGTGAACCATGTGGTCCAGATATCATTCTTCGGATACAGTATGAATTTTAATTACTACTGTCGACAGAAGATCTCATATGGATTCCTACGAATATTTTTCTAGCATCTGATCATCTACTAATCATAATAATAAAATGTATACCTAGTGTTTTCTGTATATTATTTGACAAGAAAATTCCAATTAAAGATAGTCGAAGATTTTAAATTTTTGTTGTCATTTTAAGATATTTAACAGTTAAGTAAATATATACTGATGTACATTCTAACTTCTTTAGTTCAGCTAAAATCATTTAAGTGTCATTAAAATTAAATCATTTCAAATCTCCCAAATAAATCTTACTGCCTTTTAATGTTTTCATTTTAGGTTTGTATTTTTTTTTGTTTTTAAAAAAAAAATGTTAAATTTGATTCAAAAGAAAATAAACGTATTTATAACAGTTGCTACTTTGATAGTAATTATTTTAGGCTTGTATTAGATTTGCATATCCATCAACGTGACTAATAGTCGTAGTTTTCTTATTGGGCCAGATTCCAGAAGAAACTTCAAATAATCTCAATACAGTTTAACCGATGCATCATGAACCCATCACGAGTTGTTTTTTTTTTTTAGGACACCAATTTGTTGCAACTGGTCTAAAACGAGAACAAGAACTGTTATGCCTTCGAAGAGAAGAAGTGAAACTAAGCCTGGATAACTGAAGATCAATCTCCACCAAGTTATCCTCCATCTGATACCCTCCAATCACCATCATCTCTTCTCCATCTCCTCCTCTTTCCACAAACGCCAAACACATCACATTTTTCTCCTTCACAACCACCATTGAATTCCATCCGTTGATTCTCCATCTCCCGCCATCACTCCCCACCGTTAGATCAATCACTGGCACATCTTCCATTTTAAACCCCTTCTTCATTTTATAACATACCTCGAAAGGAGACACTACCGTCTCTGCTTCAATCATCTTCTTCGCTTTGGCCTTACCTCTGAACTCTTTAACAAAAAGTTTGTAAACAGAACGATGCATGACGGTAAAAGGAGTCACGGTGCTGAGCTTAGAGAGTATCGAACTCTCTAAACGTAACGCCTTTCCATCGATTTCGATTGATTTAACTTCGAAGAAGTATTCATCTGAGGAGGCTTTGTCAGTTATCAGCGACACGGTGGTGAAGAGCTTAGAAGCGTCGTCCCGTAACGGCGGGAAGAAATATGGACCACCGCCGATGAAAAGGTCTCCGAAACCAGAGTCCTCTGTTTTAGAAGGCAAACAGAGCGCAAATTTGGAAGAGAGCTGCGACGGGAGAGAAAGTGCGTTTCTTGAAAGACTAAGCAACCCCTGAGCTTCCAACGGAAAGCCCTCGAAGCTTCTCCGGCCAACGCAGGCGAATATCAACGGCGGAGATTGGAGTCTAGTTCCGAAGCTTAAGCCGTCAGGTATAGAGTAGAAGAACATTACATCTTCACTCAAGGTTCCAGCACGTGACGTGTTGTCCACGGGATTGTAAGGGTTTATCCCACAAGGATGGTCGGAGCATCCAGGTTTGACTTTTTCTCCGGCGCCGTAGCAGACCAACCAATCTGTAAGACTTTCGAGTTCTCTTAACTCTGTTTTTATAAAATTATATCAATCAGTATAATGTTGAATATTGTTACCTGGTGTGGTTACATTTAAAGGACTTGTGAGCTTGAGGAGTTTGCATTTAGGGGAATTGAAATCGATGGGAGTATAAGAAGAGGAAGAGTAGCCGGAGAAGCAGTCTAACCAAGTGTAAGGTTGAGAGATGTCTATGACGAAGCTGAGGGAGACGGTGATGTTGGTTCCTATGTCGATGGTGGTGAAGTATATATTGGTAATTGGGTCTTTGATCACCGTTTGGATTAAGGCATTAGTTTTATTTGGCCGTGTGGTGACGGTTGTTGAAGTGGTGGAGAGTAAGATGATGAAGAAGAGGAGATGTAGACTGTCCATTTTATTGTTGATTTTCATGTTAAGCATTGACTTTGTTGAGAATCTGATTAATCTTAATTTGTGTTCAGATTATAAGATGAAAACATGCACTGAATTTTTCATTTTATATTACTGAATTTTTCATTTTGGCAGTAAATAGCATCAACCCAAAAATTAAAAAAAAAATGCACCAGCGGGCAATCGAACCCGGGTCTGTACCGTGGCAGGGTACTATTCTACCACTAGACCACTGGTGCTGTTTTGGTAGTTTGGCTCTGTGTAAGTATCTCTCTTGTATTACAAATTTTAGTGATGTTTTCTATTTAGTCCAAGTTGCAATGTACTATTAGTTATTGTCATGGAGGATTAATATTAGTGGTTGCGATACTTTCTTAGCTTATCTCCGTTATTGATTAATCTATATTTTTGTTCAGTATGTAAGTTTCTGCTACATGGTTGTGTTCATGATATGAAACTTTAGACAAGTCTCTAGACTCTCTACGTTGTTAACCCACTATCGTAGCTATTTTCTTATTTGAAACTCTCGGAACATTATTTACGCTAGTGAGCAAAAATATATTGGGCCTTGATCTAAACCTAAAAAATATTATGTAGGAATATTAGTCAATTTAAGCCCATACAATCGTATTATTTCATCTGTTAAACAGACTAAATTAATCATACTATATGATTCATTCCTTTTTGTCGTATTGTATATGCATTAATGAACTTTCGGCCCAATTTGTTTGAAATATTGCCGGCTTGTTATAAGAGTATAACCTATGATCATTATACGATGCATGCAATTGATTGCTCTTTCGAAATAAAACAGATACTTTTTAATAATTTAGTAAACTAGATTTTGACCCGCGCTTGAAAAGCACGTAAATTTTTATGATTAAAAATTTGTATATTTGGATTTTCTCTTAATTTAAAGAATATTTTGGTATAAAATCAGTTCACCAAAACTTGTGGTGATGATTGTTTTTCATTAGTTTTTAGTGTCAGTTTTTATTTTTAGATTTTAGTTTTTGGTTTTTAGTTTATAAGTTTCTATTTTTGATTTTTAGTTTTTGTATTGGGTTTTTAATTTTTAGACCCGCTGAGTCAGTTTGAATTGATATTACCAACAAACAAATCTCATATAATTGAACCTCTAATTTAAAAATGAAAAATGAGAAAAAACTAAAAAAAATTTGCAATAGTTTATTCAATATTTTTTTGGAGTTTTTCCTTAATATTAAGTCCAAAACCAAACCATATAATTTGTTTTAAAAATAAAAGTAAGCCCAAGACTATATCCCATAAATAACCACCGGTTTAATTTAAGTAATGCGGTTCAATTAACTATATGGCTTGTATTATTTGTAACACTCTAGAAAGGGTCCAAATTTAAATGACAACTTGTATCAGTAGATTAACTATATGGCTTGTATTATTTGTAACACTCTAGTTATGGCCATATAGTAAATGACAATTAACTATATGGCTTGTATTATTTGTAACACTCTAGAAAGGGTCCAAATTTAAATGACAACTTGTATTATTTGTAACACTCTAGAAAGGGCCCAAGACTATATCCCATAAATAACCACCGGTTTAATTTAAGTAATGCGGTTCAATTAACTATATGGCTTGTATTATTTGTAACACTCTAGAAAGGGTCCAAATTTAAATGACAACTTGTATCAGTAGATAAAAAGAATAACTTTATTTTAATATAGTAGATTTACAAATTCTTTTTATATATAGATAATATCTTTTTAAATATATTTTTACTATATCATGTGAATGATATTACTCATTTGTCATTCACAGAAAATTGATGTGTTTACTGTTTAAAGCATTATAATGAACATTGTCAACAATGTAAAATCCAAACTTGATGACTTCACTTTGTTCAGAAAGTGACTTTCATAGTCCATATCCAAACCACTACAACATTACAAAGAAAAAGCACCATATGTCTATCTACCAATAATAGTTTGTATTTCAGTACAAAAAGCTTAATAACCTAACATTCCAATTGAAGAACTGCGTACACAACTACTAAAAAACGTTATCAAGTATAACTTTCCCCAGCAAATAATTTTTAAAACGACCCATTGGATGATGTTGTAGCAATCACTCACATGATCCACTTGCTGTTCGCCTGTTCCTGTCTCTTTATATGGTGGTGTCCTTTTCATGCTAAGTCATCGAGGGGTTTTGTGCAATTACAGTCCTCAGTCAAATTCTCTGTGATTCTCTTTTTGAAGTTAAAACATTTCGTACCAATCACTTTTTCTAACTTCTATTTACTACACTGCTTCACATGCCCAAACATTTGTACCTACTATTA
The DNA here is from genome assembly GCA_932364175.1 of Eruca vesicaria subsp. sativa. Taxonomy (NCBI): domain Eukaryota; kingdom Viridiplantae; phylum Streptophyta; class Magnoliopsida; order Brassicales; family Brassicaceae; genus Eruca; species Eruca vesicaria. Next base: position 170,756 of record CAKOAT010391821.1, read on the forward strand.
ACTCTTTTTTTAAGTCACATCCGCCAATGTATTGATTTATTTCTTCTGATTAATTAATGTTTTGGTTCAACGTACTATCTTTATTGCTCGGTCGAGAAAAATAAAAACTATTAATAATTCTGTTTAATTTTTAAATGTCGTTTTGTATTTGTATAAACAAATTAAAAATATTTAATTTTCATTATTTAAAAATAAAAATATTATTATGTTTCAAACAATAAAAATACGATATCATAAAAATTTAGAAACAATTACATTGATATTATAAAATAACATTTATTTTAAAACAAAATTTTTTATTCTCCAATGACAGCTAAATTAAAATGGAGGGTCTGAATTACTTAAAAGAGAGAGTTCACTTCCATCATTTTATTAGATGAAGCACCTTCGCTAATTTTTTTTTTTTCTAACCAAACTCATTTCCGGGAGCAACTAAGATAAGTGACTTCAAACCGATACTAACTCACAATCTGATTATATTGTACCGTTTCTATAGTTTAATGTTCATCGTACGTTTTATTGTTTCGAAGTCTAAATATCAACATGTGATCTTTGAAAATACACACAAACAAAATATTCAATTTAAACACTTGACCGCAACTTTGGTTGGCCATTTTCAGTATTTCTTTGGCCAATTTTTATGGTGTTTTATTAAGAAACTACTGTATGTCCTTTTACAGTTTTTCGTGTTTGTATAAAGGAAAGGAAAAATTCAAATTAAATTAAATCATACTCTTATATAAATTTTTATATTTAGATATACGTTGGTAAAAGTATACAAGTAAATCAACATATATTTTGGTATATAGCAGCAAATATCTATATATTTAAAATAAATAATATTTTCAACAGATTTTCCCCTGATTTTACGTGCTAGCAAAGAATAATTGTCAAATTTGCTTTTGCCAGATATAACAATTTCTCTTATTTTATCTTGGTACAGAACTACACTCTTATATAACTTTTATATATCGTAAGGAATGGCTAATAAAACAGAATAATCATAAAACAAAAAATGCAATATACTTGATGGGAATTGGGTGAAGTGAGCTCTGACCTGTTTTGTTTAGTTAGAAATGTTATCTTCATACCGACAAATACATGTTATCCTATCTTTCACGTGGTGCAACCAGAAACATGTCTGGCGCTCGAGTATGACAATTTCAATTCGTATACTAGTAAGAAACTGACCCCAAAAAAAAATTCTAGTAACAAATATATGAAAAACAAAACAGAAGAAACAAAGTAAATGAAAGGATTGGTATCGACCCATTAAAGCCCACCAAGTTGAATCAATCATATGCATTACAAGGACAAGTCTTTTCTGATGAGATTTTTTTGGATCATATGATAATTGATCATCTTTGCATTATACATAACATAGCACCTTATATAAAGAACAAATTATTAGTTGTAAGAAAAAAGAGAGTGTTGCATGATTCTGGGTTGTCAAAATAAGCATTATCTTTATCTACATGTTGACCCTTCAAAAATATCTCAGTGCCTATTATCAATATTATACATATCTTAGTATTTTCAATTTTCCTTAAGCCCGTGAACCGTTCGTGTCGTGTTGCTTGACTCATCCCCTTTAACTCTCTTATGTATATAGTACACATGTTTTGTCGATAACACACCACTTATATATGTACACATGCATACTTATATTCGATGATTATTAACGCGTGATCAAATACAATACTTAAGATTATTACTTTGTATGAGGGAGTATCAGAGAACAAAGAGAAATCATTTAGACACTAAAATAAGCAATTGAAACAGTTTAATAAGTAACTTTAGATAATTTTTCTGTAAAACTGTAAGAAAACGTGTTGGTCAACTATTGATAGTCAAAGACATTTAGCGTACTGCTTGCTTAGTTATTTGTTAAAGTGGTATTTTCTTTGCTTCGTCTATCAGCTAGCTTCACGTGAGCATTTTTCTCTCTAAAGTCAACACGTTAGTAACTTTTATAATTGGAAGGTAAGGAAAAAGGAAAGCAAAATCAATAATTGGAAGGTAATTAAGTAAAAGATTTCCAAATACTATTAGAAAACAGAACAAAAATAAAATACAGAGTGCAGTAAATTTAGTTTTAGTTTCAATGCATAATTGATATAGTTTTGTTTAGGACTGGGTACTGATACTTGTTACTCGTCATTACTTGCTACTTGATTCGTACTCGGCTTGAAAAATCAAGTACTTGGTGTTTTCAAGGCAAGTAACAAGTATGCAAATCTTATTACTTGCAAGTACAAGTCAAGTATCAAGTATCAAAAAAAATTTTAGTACTCGACTTGTTACTTGTTTTATTACTTAATATTGATTCTAAAATTTGTATTACCCGTTAATATACTTGTTTTACTACTGTTATTGTAATAAAAATTTGATTTTTTTAGTTTTTTAGGTATTTAATGTAATACATACTTATATTCAATGAATCATTTATACACGCACTAAATCAAATAATTTCAACAAACTAAGCAAAATAACAAATATATGAAAACATATATATTCCACTCCACGTTAACCAAAATTTATATGTGTTGGTATATTTAATTTCAATTTTTTAAACCTAAAAAACAAGTATCAAATATTACCAAATAATTTACAAGTATTTAAAATATAAGCAAGTATTTGACTAGATAAGTACTTGATCGAATCAAGTATAAACAGAAGTAAAAAAGTTTAATACTTGCACAAGGCAAGTCAAGTAGTGGGTAGGCAAAAACCCTAAGTACCCGGCTTACGCCCAAGCCTAGTTTTGTTAGGTTTGTATGAAAATTTTGTGATTGTGCGTTTGTAAAAACGAAAGTATGCATTGACCATTGTGGTGGGTGGTTAGAGAATATTGACAAATACAAGAAATGTCAAGGAGAAGAAGTTAGATATAAGATAAAAGGAATGCTTCACCTATATTAAAATTTCTATCAACTAAGATAAATTGAAAATGTTTCTAGACCGAACCCGAAATTATCTTCTATGAGTTCTTTTACAAATAACTTTCTGCTGCTTAGGTTTAAATTTAAACCAATATAAATCGGGGCTTCTAGTTCAAGTAGTAAAGGGTTTACAGCTGTGAGTACCGTCACCTTGGTTCGAATCCCGGCCACTAGGGAATTAACATTTCGACATCACTAGAGACAGAGGACCGACATGTGACAACACGTGACTAGTCTGAATCACTTCTGTGAGGCCAGGATAGCTTTGTATAATTAAAAGAAAAAGTTTAAACCAACATAAATCTATTCAGTATGAATATACCAAAGAGCTGAAAGCTCTTATTTTATTCTATTTTGAGTGTTCCCGCTTAATTGTTGTCAAGACGTTGTTCTTAAGTTTCAAATAAGACAGATTTGACTTCTGTTGGTTTGTAATATTCCTTTCACACCATTGGAAACACAAACAAGCCTCTCCATGTGCTCACTTTCTTCTCCAATAATCTCGTTTCGGGGCGCTCAATATCACACACGCTCTTTAACAAAAAAAACTTATATTGCACGTAAAATTTTATGAACAATTTTATTATCATGTCAAAATACAGCAGAACAAAAAAAAAATATTATATTGCACATAAAATTTTATGAACAATTTTATTATCATGTCAGAACAAAATAAAGATTATATAAAGAAAAGGTTGCAGAGATTTTTAATCATCTATTTCGGTTTATTTATAGTAGGAAATACAAAAGAACAGTAACTCAACAAAAAACATTATTAGATAATTTAATTTAAACCCTTGGATTTTATGTAATTTATTCAGTTATATTGAAATAGCATATAGTATATGATTGTTTGGGTAATTGCTTGAGAAATTTGAGTTTTTCTATTAAAAACTTTGCATCTTTATTAAAATCCAGTAAACATTAACTTGTCTGGTATTCTGATAAAGTTTCGGTTAGATATTGAAACTGTGATCTCTACTTAGTTAAAAAGGAAAACCATGTATCTGTACTTAAAGTGAGCAAAATAAAGATAGACTTTTGATCCAAAAAAAAAAAGATAGACTCCACGATAAGAATCATATTTAAGCTAAATTAACGAATAGGTGAATCAGCTAGTGCCCGCAATTCGAACGGTATGCAGGTTTCCATGGTACGAATAGGGAACATTTGCGTTAATTCATAAATCATAAAGCTCCTTTGTTTTATTTCTCTCAATGTAATTATGAAGCATACCAACATTAATAAATTACGTGGCCCCTTCTTTTTTGGTCATCAATTACGTGGCCCCTTTAGTACTACATCTTGAACAGTTTTAAACTATTAAAAATGTCTGTATTTATCCTTAATACGTGATGTGACAATTATGGCAATTTAACGGCGTTAGCCACAACATCACGTCATCTCATAACTCTACTCGTCGTCCGCACGGTTTCGTAACCGGCGAGCAAGCAGAGTCAGTATGCGTCTCCTCGACTGGCGAGCTTTCTATCTGGCGCCATCTGATGCTGGTGGGGTCTGCAATCGAACGGCTGTATTGCAGACGTTACAACGCTCAATAATTCAATGCTGATGACTTGGCGAGATTTGATTGGACAGTTTCTGAACACGAAAGTTATCTGATTAGATCACCTTGTAACAGAAGTTTAACCTCTTTAGCTACATTTACTCTGGTTATCAATTTTTGTTTTGTTTTGTTTGGTTATCAAAATTTTGGTAAGAACAATTAATATTATATTTTTTGATAAAACAACCTATTTATACAGGCTGTTAAAAGAAACTCGGTATTTTATCATATTTATTGGTTTCTTTTTTTGTAGAGACTATAAATTTTTATTCCTATCTCCTCAATAGCTTTGTAAAATGACGTAGTTAGCTAATTCAGTAGTTTACGTTGATGTTATTTTACTCGAATTTAGAACAAAAAACAGTTCTCAATAGAAAACTTTAAATTCATCTGTCTATGCGTTTGACAAAAGAATTTAGAACAAAAAACAGTTCTCAATAGAAAACTTTAAATTCATCTGTCTATGCGTTTGACAAAAGAAATTCAGCTGTTTATGCGAACTGAAAATTAACTTTTTCGCTTTTGCTCAAATGAAGTGAAATTTTATGAAATGACAAAAAATAAAGAAACTATGGGACCCAAAGAAAGGAAAAGATGGGTTGATTTGTCAACACCCGAAACGGGTTTTTGTTGGTAAAGTGTAAACGCAGTGTTACGGTGTAGTAAAGTAAAACTGAGTCGCCATGGGGATAAACCCAACAAGAGATGAACAAATGTCGGACCTCGAGCAGCCTAGTCTCAGCCTTACTTGTCCTCTCATTTCAACATTTAGTTCAGGTCCAGATAAATATTTAATCTGATTATTGTGTGTAGTAAGAAAATAATTAAGCGTTATAGTAACATTGGTATCCTGAATCTCAAGATAATGAAACTGCCGCATAAAAAGAATTAACCTGATTCTTGTGTAATAAGAAAACAAACAAGTGTAGTACTCCCGATTCTCTAGATAATGAAACTGCCTCGTAAAAGAAATTTAAATTAAAAAGTAATAATCTCTTAAAGAAATATAAAGCAGAATACGTATAAAAGAAGTAAAATCTCGACGAATCCATAACGCTTCTTTTATAAGTTTGTGTGCTGTACAATGAATAACATTTAATGCAGAAAAAAAGCATAAGAAGAGGAGAAGAAGAAACGTGTGCTGACTGCTGAGTCAGTGACGCGAAACACTAACTAGCTGCCGCAAGTATCCATTTAATTTCCCTTGTATGTCATCATCATCGTCCTTGATCAATTCATTCATAACACTATCATCATCATGATGATTATGATGACGATGATGATCATCAAATATAAGATTTGAGTTGTCAAGAGATTGTACCGGCTTAAGCACACTGCACACATTAGCAAGCCTAAATAAAGACTAATCAACTTTAACGTTACCGGACGCTGACTGCATCGCAGCCAAACCGCTACACCACAACCAAAATTAAACCCATTACATGCGATGAAGTATCAATGTAATATAGCGATCAAAAATTATGTTGATTGTGCAAATAACCGGTGAGGAGGGTCAAAACTACGAAGTGTGTTCACTTCTTTTTTTTTTTACTGAAGTAGCCTTGAAAAGCAAATGTTGCCATCCTCACATTCAGCGTTTCAATATTTTACTTTAATATTCTTTATCCTTTATAAATATATTCAAACCTAATAATAAAAGCGAAAGATTAAAGCTAAAACAAATGGACAAAATGATCTAAAATAATAGTGGGTGGGACACGGTTCCAATTCCATTACTCCATTATTTTTGCCAAGTTTGAAAAGGAAAACAAACAAACATTAAAAAAAAAAAAAAAATAGAAGAGTGTACTGAATCAAAAGTGTCAATATCACTAACTACCCATATTTTAATTTCAGAAGGGGTTTGGTATCTAGTATCTACCAAACTTGTTCACTGCAATTGAGTATATTTTTTATAAGAGTGACAAAAACCATGAGTCATAGAATTTTGTAAAAAAAGTAAGCTCATTTTTATTTTCTGAAATAGACAACTATGAACACTAGGATCTCATTAAGAATGCAAGCACCCAGAGAAAAAAAAAAAACAAGAACTACAATATAAATATTCGTTTGATTTTATATTATGATTCTATAAATTACTTAAGAACTATCACAATAAAAAAATCCTAATATAACATAGGATTGGATCCGTTGGAGTAAAAACGAAGAGAAGGATTCTAAGAATCCCCAATAATTAAGTAAAAAAAACCCCATTTCCAGGTATAATCACAAAGGATACACAAACCATGGCAAGTTTTGATATTATTTTGTTTGCTCACATAATATTGCAACTTGATGTGTTCTCATCATTGAAATAATGAGAATACTGATCACCGCCATGGGGAGGATAAGGGTATGGATACGGGTACGGGTAAGGATGTTGTTGGTGCGGTGGAGGTGGCAAATAGTTGACATCGGGTGGTGGTCGAGCGTACATCATCGGTTGGAACCGCTCATTGCCCATGGCTCTTTGCTGGTTCATAACCGCCGCTAAGTATTGTTGTTGTTGTTGCTGTTGCTGCTGTTGTAAATAGGGATTTCCCGGCATTGAGTCTTGGCCACCTCCAGCGCCACCATGGCCTTGGAAATATCCTGGCGGGGCTCCTGCGGCTGAGCCACCACCTCCACCTCCTGGACCCATTGCGGGTAATCCCTGAACGGCCTGCATATTATTACCCATTGGACCAGGACCACCACCCATAGATGGTAGATTACCTATTTGACCACCCATTTGCATATTCATCATGGGAGGTCCTCCGCCATTGCCGCCTCCCATTGGACGGAAACCCGGCGGGAGTCCTCCACTCATGAGTCCTTCTCCAGCACCACCCTTTTTGCCTCCGTTGGGACCACCAATCATCTGGCCTCCTCCTCCTTTATTATTACCGTTAGGAGCGCCACCACCTCCGCCATTTTTTCCATCTAACGGATGTCCACCACCACCACCGTTTTTACCGCCGTTCTTGCCTCCGCCTTGATTTGGATTCCCCACATTACCGCCACCACCACCACCGGGACCACCCTTCTTACCACCGTTACCTCCTCCGCCGCCAGGCATTTGTACAGGAAAAGGGGGACCACCGGGTTTGCCACCGGCAGGTCCAGGACCACCGCCGTTTTTGTGAGCGTTGGGCATCATCATGTTAGGCATCATGTTATTAGGCATCATCATGTTACCTCCACCACCACCCATGATAGGCTTCATCTTGTTAGGCGGAGGAGCGTGGTCGTCAAACTCATCATCGTCCAACTCATCATCAAACTCGTCATCATCATCAAACTCATCATCATCAAATTCGTCATCACTGAAATCGTCATCATCATCTTCAGGAACATCAAACTTCACAGCCTTCTGATTAGGATTCTGAGGGTTCTTGTTCGCCGGAACAGAGCCAGGGCCTGGACCTGGACCTTTTAACTGAGGAGGAAGCTTCAGATCTTGGAACGCTTTCATCTGCTGTAGCTGTTGAAGCTGCTGAAGTTGCTGAGGATTTAGCTGCTGCATCTGTTGTGGAGTTAACTGTGGAAGAATCATCTTCGGTGGCCCACCACCACCTCCTCCGCCTCCACCACCACCACCACCTCCTCCGCCTCCACCACCACCTCCCTTCTGGCCTTTGTTATTGTTTCCACCACCCCCACCACCTTTGCCGCCGTGGTCAATCTGCATGCCTTTGAGCTGATTGGCCAAGTTGGGTTGGTTCTGATTGGTGTTATTACCCTTAGGAGCTCCCCAGAGTTCGGCATGTTTACCAGATTTCAAGAGCTTCTTGATCAGGACCGAAGGGTCTACGTTTCCAGATACTGTCACTTTCCCTTGCTCTGCGTCTATCTTTGTCGTAAAAACACCTGTTCCATGACCGAAAGCAACTTTAGCCTTTGTCAATAAAAAAAAAATCAAAATCTTTAACCAAATCTGAAAATGTTTGTCAAAATGTAGAAGCTGAGAATTTTTTTGGTTTTGCTAGCTTCTCTTACCTTCAATCTTCTGCAAGATTTTCTTCACTTTCTGCTTACAACCATCACAGTGAATATTCACTTTAAGAACACATGTCTACACAAAGAAAACATCACAACAACAAAAACAGAGTAAGCTCGCATATTAGTATAACAATATGATGGAAGAAAAAAAAAATGTGGTGAGCAGACAAACCTGTATCTTCATAAACTCTTCTTTACTCATTTTTCTTCCTTAAATTATAAAATATTTATATCTCGGTAGATCTGAGGGTTCTTGAAAGTTAGATGTGTGCACAATCAAGAACGTAGGAAATGCAAATGAGAATTAAAACGATTATGAATTACATATAGTAAGAGAGAGAGGGAGAGGGGAGTAATAATGAGGCGTGGGGTGTAGTGAAGTATGGAGAAAAGTGGGCCCCCCCTCTTCTAAATCCACCGTACATTAGAAAGATTCCCATATTAGATACGTGGGTCCCGCTTTATTTTCAGTAACTGACGATCCTCACCGTTGATTTTTATTTTCCCATATCGAGTTTTTTTGTTAATCTGCGTTGCACCGAAGTATTACTACTACCACTCATCGGGTCGACCCGGTTCAGCTGATCGACCGGTTTAATTATCCGGTATACTTATAGGTTTCTTTTCTCTCGTACTTGTAGCCTTTAACTTCTCTTTTGACCGCAGAATGCAGATAGGAAGATTTTGTGTTATTCGCTCTTTTTGACAGACGTAACAAGCAAATCAAGAATATGTTGATTTATTTTTCAGTTTTTTTTTATCATTTTTTATTGTAGCTACTATATTACTGGTTACGACTTTCCCATTCTTTAATCTTTTTGTATATACGATTTTTGGGAGAAATATATTAATATACATAGATCTTGCTTTAGTTATAAATCATATTGTGGTATGGTTTTCATAACAATGAGACATTGTGTTGATAGCCACCATCACAAGACCAAACGTCGTATCCATTGTGTCATCTCAGACATTGTGTTTGGTATGGCTTTATATGAACCATATTTCTGTTAAACATGCATTTTAATGCTTGGCTCGTTTCGTTGTACATAACATTTAGCTATCGAGTATGAACGTTGTCATGAATATATTGGAAAGTTTTTGGGACAAAGATTTTCAGGACATGGATGGTTCATGGTTTGCTCAAGAAGATGATGTATCTTGAATCCTCTTCGTAGGTTGAGGGTGATGTGATTGTGAACTGCCACGTATCGAATGTTATGGAAATCAGGTTGATCGACCTTTCCGAAAATGAACATGCTTGTGATGTTCATTGTCATTAGTTGGTTTGTATACTTTATGATCATAGATTGTGAGTGGAATTAAATTTTAGTTTTTACCAAGGCAAATCGAATGTGTAGCAATATACCTTAGAAGTCAGTGAAGAATTATTCTTTGTCGAAGTAAAAATTACTGCTATTTGCTACTCCCTCTGTTTTAATATAAGTGTCACTCTACAGCTATGCACACGGATTAAGGAAACAATTAATTTTACACATTTCCTATATAAAAACACAATTACCCATACACCTAACCATATTTTAACCAATAGAAAAACAAATTACATAATAAAATTAATAAATTTTACATTGAAAACCGAAAACGACACTTATTTTGTAACACAAAAAATTCTCTACAATGACACTTAATATAAAACGGAGGGAGTACTATTTACAATTCATGGGAATAGAGTTGGGTTCAAACTTGGGAATTAGCAAATAAATATAAAATAATTTAGCATCGGACCATAATAGAGGGGTTTTGTCGGTCATGTTTTAGACCAATCCATCTCTTTTGTAGGGCTAAGTAAAAACTAATACGTTTTCAGCCATCCCAACGTATATTTATACTATTATGTCGACAAATGAATACTATATTTGGGTGTAATTATTTAGTACTACTATCTAAAGCAATTCGTTCAACAATGAGAAAGGACTTCAGTGTTCAGAAAAAACTTTGCAAATCGCAACAAATGCACAAGTATATGTCCAAACACATGACATTAAATTGCGTAATTTTGTTTAAACTTTTGTAGCTCATAAAGTCGATGGGAAGAGGAAAAATGTTAGCCGTTGAGACGGAAGAAAGTATAATTGGAAGCAGCAAGTGTATTGGACATCGCCATGTGAAAATCACTGACACTAGACCGTGTTGGGTCTTGAGCCATCTCTACTTCGAACTCCTCACTTTGACTCTTACAAGTCTTACTCTTCTTTTAATTCACTTTTCATTTAATTAATTTAACACCTTCACTAATTTTTCTTCTTTCCTAAATAAATAATTGTTCCCACACTCCATACGACTCTAACCCGTACTTAACTCATTAATATAATTGTATTATACCTTCGGGCTCTGGGTGAATATTAAGAATATGTTTACCATTTCTATATTTACCATTTGATCAAAAAAAAAAAAGTGCTCGTCGTACGTTTTAAATATTTTGACAATTGAATTACCATCATGTGATTCTTTAGTTTGGTCTTTGTAAATCCACACAGACGAGAATATTTAATTAAAGACTTGACCGCAACTTTAGTTGACCATTTTCAGTATTTATTTGGCCAATTTCTTAATCATACTATTAAGAACTAGAGTTGGGTACAAATGTTTGATATTTGACTTGTATTCGTTATTTGACTCAATTTAGTTTAAAAAAATAAGTACTTACTTCAATCAAATTGAGTAACAAGTAAACAAATTTTATTACTCGCAAATACAAATCAAATATTAAAATCTTTTTAATTTTTAACTATTTGATTTGTTACTTGGTTTATTGCTTGTTATCATTTATTTGTAACTTGTCATATATTAATTTGTTATATATTAATTGGTTTGTTAAATATTTAGTATATATTTTATTAATTAATAAAAATTTATGTACTTTATAAGTTGTCACAATTATTTGTTACTTGTCTCATGTTCACTATTTGGTTGGTACACGATCTTTAAAGTCAAATATATGTTTTGATTAAGACGTGTATCAAATAGTCTATTTAAATTACCTTCAAAAACAAACAAATACAAAATAACAAAATAAAACTAAGTATTCAGCGTTGTCTGGTTTATTATTCGTTTTTGTTAATGAACAAATATTCATTTTTCTAAATTATAGTAAAACAACTCATTTATACTTCAATTTTTATAAATGAATCAAACATAAGCGATATATTTATACAAATATTTTGAATTTTTTTTCTTTCTTAGTATAATTTATCTCAAAAATGATCAAAAATCAGAAAAATGACAAAATAAAAACAAGGACATGTTATTTATATATAATAAATTTATTTATCTTTAAATTTTAATTTGTTATCAAATAATTTACCAATAGTTATCATGTAATTTATAAATAAAATACAAATAACAAGTAATAAAATAAGGTAAGTAACTTGCAAATCTATTAATTTTTCCAAATACATGAAATTGCAAGTACTCGTTTTTTAACAAACCAAGTACAAATCCAAAATTTGAATACTTGTTCAAGCCAAACCGAGTACTAAATATATGGTATATATCAAAAATACCAAGGATTCGGTTTGTGTCCATCCCTATGAAAAAATACTGCATGTCCTTGATCACATATTTAAAAATTAATGACATAGGTAGTTTATAAAAGGTTTAAGCAAGTCATATAATATATTTACAAATTTATATTATAGTATAAAATATACATAGGTAATTTATAAAAGATCTAAACATATATTGTGGTCTATCGCAGCAAATAAATCTATATTAATATATATATATTTCAATAGATCTCCCCTGATTTTACTGCAGGCAAAGAATAACTATTAAAGTTCCTTTTAGACATAATACAATTTATTTTATCTCAGTACAGAACTATGCAAAACATAAGTTACATATATACATATATATTGTATATATCACAGTGAATGGCTAAAAAGGAAAGGATTGGGGGTGAGGAAACCACAAAACAAAACAGATTATAAAATAGAGAAATACACGGCAAGATATTTGATTGGAATTGGGTTGAAGAGCTTTGGGATGTTTTGTTTAGTTAAATTCTAGATGTTATCCCATCTTTCACGTGGTACTACCAGAAACAACATGTCTGGCGCTCGAGTATGACAATTTCAATTCGTATACGGTATACTTGTAACAAAATGTTTGTAAGAAATAAAACAACATAATAAAAATTTAAATGAAAGGACTGGTATCGACCGATTAAAGCCCATCCACTATTGAGTCGAATCATTCATATGCATCACAAGGACAGGTCTTTTCTGATAAGCCTTTTGGATCATATGATAATTGATCATCTTTGCAATATGCCAATATGCATTACTTTACATACAAATATACAAAACATTCCATCTTACATATAAAGATAAAGTTACTAATTGTAAAGAGATGAAAAAAGACTATGCAACAGTATGGGTTGTCAAAATAATCATTATCTTTAACTACATCTTGACCCACCAAAAAAATCTCAGTGCCTTTCAATATTATATTTCATGTTCGAAATTGTTTTCTAATATTTGAACGTTTTCGTAACCCGTGACCCGTTCGTGTCCTATTACACATGTTTTGTCGATAACACACCGCTTACAGATACATCATACATGCATACTTGAATTCGACATTTACAAATGCACGTTAGTGAGTAATACATTTATGCAGAAACTAAAGTACAGTCTCGATACCAGCTATGCTCGCAGTCGTATAAAAGACGAAAAACTGCTCGGGTTTGGTATGAAGAGGCGTATGCAATGTTGAATATTAACTTTATACATTGAATATGATGACTTTTATTCCCTTCCGTTTTTTTGTTGTTGTTGTTGACCAATTGACTACTAACCTTTAATTTGTGTGTCCGAGTTAAGTGAAAACTCGAGGATGCAAATACAACTCAGCTTTCTTTTCTTTTTCTTTTTTGTTCAAAACAACTCAGCTTTCAGTGTTAGTCCCCATTTCCATAATCAAGTGATACTCAAAAACAATACTTTTATTTGAGGAAATAGTAAGAGAAAACAATACAGACACTATAAACTGGTAACTGAGAAAGTTTAATGAGTAATTTAAGATAGTTTAATTTGATTAATATAGAACTGTAAACTGTAAGAAAGCGTGTGGTTTAATTATTGATAGTCAAAGACTTTTAGCACACTGCTTGCTTTGTTATTTGTCAAAGTGGTCTTTGCTTTGCTTTGTCTATCAGCATCACGGGAGCCATTTAATTTTCTCTTTTTTTTTTTCTCTCCAAAGTCAACACATCAGTAACCTTTAACATTGGAAGTAAAGAAAAAGAAAAAAAGAAAATAATAATTATAGGAAGTAAAGTATTCCAAATATGATAACAGGAGAAACAAAAAACGTAAGTGCAGAGTGCACTAAGTTTAGGTTATATTTCAATTCATAAATGATTTAAATGTGTCAGGTTTTATATGAAAATGTTGTGATAATGCGTTTGTAAAACAAAGCTATGCATTGACCATTTTGGTGGGGGGCTAGAGAATATTGACGTATACAAGTAAATGCCAACGAGAAGAAGCTAGATGTGAGATAAAAGGAACGCTTCAACTTTATTGCAATTTCTATCTAATATAAATCGATAATGTTTTTTTTTTTTTTTTGCTGAAATATGGTATAAATCGAAAATGTTTTTAGAGATAGTCCGAAACTAGCTTATACGAGTTTTATTTCAGATTGTTGCTCTCTGTTTTCTGTTTTATTTAACCATACATTTTTTATCAACTTATTTAACTATACATTTTTTATCAACTTATTTAACTATACATATAACCCCCACATTCACATATATGAAATTCAGACTATATTTTGGAAGTTTCTATTACCTTTTTGACAAAGAACTTTTTCCTGCTTAGTTTTTAAACTAACACACACTGTACACTAGACTAGACGAGGTTTTGACAAACATTTTTTTTTTTTGTAACACCGGTTTTGACAAACATGTATATCTTTTTTATCACCAACAAACATGATATCTATCCTGCTATTCAGTGTGTATATATGCCCATTCGCTCATGTTAAATCGATATGTGTGGATATTTTTGAAACAAAAAGTTGAAAACGTCTTTTTCTGAGTGTTCGGATTGACATTGTTGGTTGTTAATGCATTATTAATAGGGATAATTTTTTAGCAAAATAAAAAGTTTACTCTTATTTCAGTTTATGAGTGGTGATTGAAAAGTATAATTGGCAATAAAAATCTAGAGCAAAAGATATTGCCGAGTCCCTTTTTGTCCAATCAGATGAAATTTGTTTTCATCCTATTTATACCAAAAGAAAGTAAAAGTAGAATAGTTTGTTACTTTACAGTAACCAAAACGAAAATATTATGCTGGATTTTGTTTTTCCTTTTCGTCCATATTTCACCTTTTTTTGCACTTTTACCTACCTTTAAGAGCATCTCTAACTTTGATATCAAATCTGATGTTTTAGTGTTATACATTTTTATCATTTCTAACTATAACACCAAATATTACACTAAAAGTAATATTATATATTATCTAATATTTTCAGTTTTACTACCTTTTATATTTTAATTGTTTATAACTGATAGATAATTATTTTATCTTACTTACCTACTATGTTTGTCATTTTTTTGTAATTTTATGTTTATAAAAATTATTTACATTTATAATTTCTGGTTGACAATGTTATATTTTTATGTTTTTGTTTTATATAAAATATTAGTTATATTAAAATTACAAAACTATTAATATGAATATTATTAAAAATAAAAGATAAAAGCTCTATTATATTTATAAAAAAATATATAAATTAAATGACAATAATAATTTAGTGATTTTGCACTTGATAAATAAAAAATATTCAAATTATTTAAATGATTTTAAACATAAATAATACAGTTTTTATGTTTCAGTATAAATTCAACTTAAATAATAATAATAATAATAACTGGACTATAATGTATTACTTCATGTTATACTCCAAAATGGTGTAGCACCAAAATGGTGCAAGGTAGGTTTTACTCTAATGTATTACGCCATTTTTTTACTCCAAAATAATATATTAAAATTATTCAATTTTTATTTTACTAATAAATGTTAATAATATCTTTTACTTTTAGAAATTTACTAATTAGCCCCAGCTGTTTTATGTTTACAAAAATTCTTTAAAATATAATTATTTGAATTTAACATTTATTATTAAAAATACAAAAATCATAAACATAAGATAAAAGAAAATATATAAGTTGGTTCAATAATGAGCACTAAAATATTTTTTCCACAAATGATCAACTACTGCATTATGAAAATAATTTGCCAGATTATTAAATCTCTTGTTTTATGTTATCTTTATTTTATATTGTTTATGTTTTTAATTATGTTATGCATTTTTACCTATAATCATTAAATAATGATTAAAGGATTTTTAAGTAAGAAATAAAAACATTAAAAATTTAAAGGATTATTTCATAAATAAAAGAATTTAGTTCTAAAATAGAATAATAGACAAGATTAGTCTATAAATGGAGTAACCTTAACCATTACTTCATTTTAGAGTTGAAAATGGAATGGAGTTGGAGGAAATTTTACTCCAAAATAATATTGTCATGGTGACATTTAATAGATGAGATACGTTTTGTTAAGAAAATATTGCACAAACTATTTTCTATAATTATCTTCGTACTAAAATAAATGAATTGCTTCATCTACAAGTTTATAAATTAACCGCAATCAATATCGTGGTTAGTTATTCTTTGTTTGGTTTCCATAAATTTCAGTAACTTACCGTAGTTGTATTACCAGTAACTGTTAAACTTTAAACTTATTAACTAATTCAAAATATCTTCAAGAAATATTTCTTATTCCTCGAAAGAGATATTTTTTTAAAATCGTCTAAATATTCTTTCCTACATTTGCGAAACCTAAATGTATATCGTCCCTACCTATCATAAATATAGCCTCTTTTAACCACTATATTCATCATTCATTGAAAAACTTAAAACAAGAATGGCGCATAATTTGAAGTTGTCGTGATAGAAAACCGAGGAAGATTGCATGTCGTATCCAAGTCAAAATCTTTCATAAATGGAGACATTTCATGAAAGATATATGGGAGACCATGGAACTAATCTTTTGTGATGCAAATGTAAGTTTATCGTTTTGTATAGATTTATGATTTAGATATCTTCATTTTGTAAAAGTGTAACCTAAATGATAATGTTTTCTAAGCGCGGGTCAAAACCTAAATGATAATATTCTTCCCTATATTTATAGAACAATTCTTCTATTTTTAAAACTATATTATTGAGAATCATAAATGTTAATAATTTTCTTATTGGTCTGTTTTCAATCATTTTTATAACTTATCTCCATTGTTGTGTATCTATCTAACAAGAGTATATTTTTATCTAGATGTTATTGGACAATTTCAAGACTTGAGTGATCTGGAAACCATAGGGTGTCGTGGTGGGAAATAAAAGAATAAGTTGGAGTTTAGTCTCGTGGAAACCATAAAAATTTGTTTTATGGTTAATAGTATAAAGTTAGTCTCCCTACCTATTATAAATTTCTCAAGCGCGGGTCAAAACAAAATTTCCGAAACAGAAATAAACTATATAATTCGATTAACATATTTATTGGATTTAACTACAAATTTTTAATATAATTTTGGGTATTTTTAATAGTATTGATTTTCATATTTATTATAGGTCATGGACCCATCCAATTTTGGTTTCAATCTAATATGTGTTTTAATTCTTCAAACTTTCACAACACTTAATTTTCTGATTCTGTGTTCAACCACAAACTGACTCAGTTATGCAAACTAAATGAAAAGACCCTACTAAAACGTTAAATATACATCAAATTTTGCATATAAAACTATTATATAATAGTAATCAGATCATTTTATACATTTGTTACAACCGAAACAAAACCCGCGCTTCTCAAGCGCGGGTCAAAATGTAGTAAATGTTAAAACTGAAACAGTAGGACTCAGACCCATCGGATTAATAATGACGAAACTGATTAAAAAGAAAAGGCGTGTTAGAAATTCGGGCACAAGAAAATGGTTTTCAGATCATAATTAGTTTGTCTTAATGGAAAATAAAGAGATTAACATTAAAGAAACATTAAAAGAAACTAATCACAGACAAATCTATATTATAATAGTTCACTTCTAAGGCTCCTAAAGCTGTATACGTCAGCAAGTTTGTGGGTTTCGCGCATTTAAATTTTAAAACCTTAGAGTTTTTTTTTAAATGAGTATGAACAATGAATATACTTTAGTCCAGTGGTATAAGGTATCTAATGAAGTCAACAAGGGTTTAAACCGCGTAGCTGGTTATGTATTTTAGTTTTTTTGGTTTGAATTATTATCATATGGTTTTTTAGTTTTAATGTTTTTATGTTTTTTTTCCTCTGGACTTATTGTTTCCTAAAGTTTGACGAACCCAGACAAAAAAACAATTAAAAAAGGATAAAAAAACGAACAGTCCAAAAAACAAAAAACAAAATGAGTCCCACGTGGTACTATCATGTTCTAATATATATTTTCTGTTATAACATATTTTTCTAATATATATTTTCAAAAAATTATGTATGTGAAACAAAATAAAAGAACAAAGTTTAAGTATTTTTTTTATTTATAAAATAACTATGTAATTTCTCTTCAATTTTTAATAGTTACTATAGTTTCATTTTTATCAGACTCCGGCGAATGGATTTTCACAGTTGATAACGCCGTAAATAAAAATGCCACATTGTTCATGAACAAAATCCAAACTTAAAAAAAAACATATCCAAACCTATCTATTGAAACCTAAACAACAAATATTAGCTTAAACTAAAGTTATTTTCAAATTGATAAATCGTTTAGTACAAATATAAATACTATAAATAAATAATTATATCAAGTTTTGACTTCCGATATAAAAACTATTTCCAACATAAAAAAATAAAAAACAAGATAGACACCTATTATTATACACTAGAAACTATATTATAATTTAGTTATTCCTATAAATCTTACTTCGCATATAAATAACATTTAACACATTATATATACAATATTTTCACTTTACACTCTTGCTACATTATTTCCATTTCATCCCTAAAAACAAAACGAGTCTCACGTGGCAATATCATGTCCTACTATATATTTCTGTTAGAACATATTTTCAAAAAATTATGCATGTGAAATAAAATAAAACAACAAAATTAAGTATTTTGTTATTAATAAAATAACTATGTAATTTCTCTTCAATTTTTAATAGTTAAGTTCATTTTTATCAGACTCCGGCGAATGGATTTCCACAGTCAATGACGCCGTAAATAAAAATTCCCTATTATTCATGAACAAAATCCAAACTTACAAAAAATACATATCCAAACCTATCTATTGAAATCCAAACAACAAATATTAGCTTAAATTAAAGTTATTTTCAAAATGATAAATCGTTTAGTACAAGTATAAATACTATAAATAAATAATTATATCAAGTTTTGATCTCTGATATAAAAACTATTTCCAACATAAGAAAATAAATAACAAGATAGACACTTATTATTATAAACTAGAAACTATATTATAATTTCGTTATTCCTATAAACCTTACTTCACATATAAATAATATTTAACACATTATATATATATATATATAATATTTTCACTTTATCCTCTTGCTACATTCTTTCCATTTCATCATTATTTGATATTATTAAAATAACCCACTAAACCAACAACCGAGAAAAACACAGGGAAACATCAATGATCCCCAGCTCCGCGCTTGTGCGGAGAGTATGCAACTAATATCAATAATAACTTAGATAGTAAGAATGAAAAAGAAAAAAACAGAAGGGGGAAAGGTAGGAGTTGAGTAGAAAGCCTCTCCTTTCCAAGTGAACATAATAATTACGTTTTCAGCCGCTATCTGTTTCTCTTAGGAGTATTTTTTAGTATCAGTTATTAAACATCTATTCTCCAAGCTTAAGTAAATTTTTAGTCTACACATATATTTATTCTGTTTCATTATAAATATTATTTTAATTTTATGTATACAAATTTAAAAATAATTATTTTTACATATTTTTATATAACAATGTAATTTTCTATACATCTAAACATTTTTAATCAACGAAAACATAAATTATATAATAAAATTAATAAATTTTATATTAAAAATGATATTTATCTTGCAACGAAAAAAATTATATATTGTAATTTAATATGAAACTGAAGTATTATTATCATTGCCCTTTGTCTCAAAAACCTATTAAATATAGCATGAGACACTTTCCTCTCCCCATATTTTTAGTTTTTTTTTTCATTTTGGCTTTTAGTTAATATAATATTTAAAACATATTATTTTTCAGTAAAGATTTCTGTAATATTTTACAACTTAAGTCAACAATGTAACTACGACATTGTGAATATTGTGCTAGGCTATATACATATCAGATATACTGATTGTGTTGGATATGTTGTTGAATCGACTAAAACTGGTAACTTATAATATTAGCAGATGATCGAATTGGACTAAAACCTAATAAAAGTTCTTGTATAGTACTTTTCTTTCCTCTTTGATAGTATACATGATCGGCAAAAGTTGATGTCATAAGACAAAGAAAGAACAGAATCATCACGTACGTAACAAAATCCCAAATCGAGAATTCAATCAAGAATGATATGATTACGAATTTTTCCTCAAAGACCATTATTGAAGATGTTTATTAGTGGTTAGCAGAAATAATATGATGGTACCATTTAGATGATATCGAATGCATTGAACTTGAAAGTTGATCATAAACCCTAATGTTGGTAGGTGGTACCTATCAACGTTATTCACGCGGTTTACATATAGAACCCACAGTTTTATCACACGTATTTTTTTAGGGAATGCGCATACTATATGGGTGTTAGAGCAGAAAATCATAAAATGAAAATCGTTACTCGTAAAAAAATTACTAAATATATTCATCGCTATATCAGTGGAACTTAATTTTAGTTTTGTACCATATAATTGGACAGGATAAAAGTAATAGTAACGCATATATACCTATTGTATAATATAGTGCAACTGTGCAGGTCCTTTATAACGAAAGGACATGGTACGATTTTGACATTTATGATAAAGTTTTACGATGGCTATGCCATTCACATGTGCTGCATTATTCAGCTATCTGAAGTTTTACTTATGATACTTACAAATCATGTTGAAGGATCAAGATATTTTTCTCTTGGCAGTCAAAGTTATAAACGGAACTGGGCGATAAATATTAGAACTCACATGATATGTATAAAACCAATATAAAAGTTAACATACATAGACTCAAGTACAGCAAAAGGACTCAATAAGAAATGAATTTTATAACGTGGAGTTCTAAATTTTTAGACATCTCTAGTTCTCTACTCGAGTGACACTTTATAAAAAAATTGGAATCTATTCAAACTTGAATCAGACAACATAGAAGACAACTTCAATGTAATCGGCTAGGCCACCAACATTTCAATTTTGGGGTTTATTGCGGTTAAAATGGTAGCTGAGTTTTTGCCTAAAACGATAGAACTGAGTCACATGAGTCCACATGGGGTCATCTTCTTCTTATTGACAAAATGACATTAATTGGAGTTTTTGTCCCTATTCTCTCCTCTTGTTGCCATTTAGTTTCGTTTCTTTTTCCATTCTAAAACAAAGCTTATCTCAGTAATTTTTTTTTTTTTTTGGCTTAAATATCTCAGTAAGTTTCGACCGAACTCGAGTTCTTATATTTTAGCGTGGGAAATGTTAATTATTTTTTTGTTTAGTCCATATTTAGGACTAGGTGAATGTTGACAGTGTGAAGATGATAAGAGAATTTTATGTATTTATATATATTTCAAACTTGAATAGTGTGAAAACTGACGCAAATGATAATATATTTACGGTGATACCTAGATTCGATCCATGCAGTAATTTATCAATACTTAATATCTACTAGATGGTTTTTCCGTGCTCATGCACGGATATAAATATTTATAAAAGTAAAATTTTATAATAACTGATTGATAGTAAGTTTTAGCTTTGTATCAATTTATCTGTATAATTTAAATTAAAAATATATTATATTATTTTAATTATACATATGACTTTGGATATATTATTATCGGTTTAATTATTTTTTGGATCAATAGTCGGTTTAGTTATCAATTTGATATATTGGATAATATTTATTTTTCAAATTCAGCTATAATACTTTTTATTGTAAATATAATAAAATTTTGATTAATTTTCTTATTTTCATTTCGGTTGGTTATTTTCTTAGATATGTAAATATCTTATAGTTAAATTATATATAACTTAATATATATATATATATATATATTGTGCTTAAACTAAAATAAATAATAAGCTGAAGTGTTTGATTCAAAATTACATAAATGAATATAATGATAATATTTTGAAGTCTCATGCATATATACAAATTCTACAAAAGAATAAATTGTAATTGGTTAATATTTTATTTTTATTTTAATATACTTTGAGTCAACCTCTAATTTATATTTATAAAATTAAATAGATTATTATTACTATAAAATTTTATGTTCTTATTGTAGTTAGATGTTTAATTTTGGGTATAAATTAGATTAGTCGAGTCATTCATGTATCCAATCAAATTAGTTAATTTATCGCTTAAATATACATGTATTTTCATAATATTTATTTATTCCTTATTTTAGTTAAGTAAAATCAAATCAGTTTTATTTATTGCTTAAATATACAAGTATTTTCATAATATTTATCAAATTATATGTTGATTTCTAAAAAATATTAGAAAATAAAGTGTAACTGATAAATTTTGGATGTTCATGAACATATATATTTTTGTTATTTTGAAAATATACTATATGTTATTTAAAATATATATTAATGGGGTATATTACTATTTTGTGAACTTTCCTTTTTAATAAAGTCATATTATATACATATATTTTCGTTTTTAAATTTGTTTTAAAATTTTAGAAATATTTCTTTTTTATTATATATGTTATTTGAAAAAATTAAAAAAGAAACTAAATAAAAAAATTAATAATAAACTTAAAATCTAACAATTCATTAAGGATATCTATGTAATCAACTATCGCGAGAGTTAACGTGAGCACGACACATAGGAAACTGACTTCTCAAATAATATTATAGAGATACATCCAAATACAAGGATTCCGATATTTCATTGGCATTGCTAAATACTGTATTATTATTTCTTTCGAGCAACCTCATTCACTTTAGTAATGGCTAGTTAATGGAATACCATTTAGGACATCTCCAATGATCCCCTCATTTAGGACCACCTTTAATATCAAGGATGAGGGGGTGGTATTTCAAAAGTCATCCTTAAATTTGTTTTTGAAACAATTAGTAATTTATACTTTATTCCTCAATATTTTTAAAAATTAACCATAATCACCGATTTTTTTAAAACCATTAAAACATATTATTTGAAACATATTGAGATAATTTTTTTTTGATAAAATATAATAATGTAGTCAAATATAACTATAAGTAGTACAAAAAGTGTTAATAAAATAATTTTAATCAAGATATTTCTTATAAATACAACAATAAATACTAAAATATGATAGATGATAAATTATTCATGCAATTGTGAAACATATTTAAAATTTTAAGAGATGAATAACTGTTGAAATGCAAAACCTCTCAAAAAACAAAGGGATACCAGGCTATTGAAGATGCTTAAGATCGTCTAGTTAAAACATAAAACCGTATCTTTGATGGACCTTAGAAGTCACATCTGACAAAATGATTCATAAGAAAGTTGGTCAAAAATCAGAAATATACGAAACTGTAAGAGATATAGTGATACATGTACATGGAATCAGGTGATAAATGAGGCTGGGTAAGAATTTTGATTAAACATCATGGTATGACTACATTGACTAGTAAACATTATCCTAGGAAAAAGGGGGAAAATATTACTTGCACTCAATAAATACACCGAAACAAGACAGACAAATCATACATAGATCTAGGGTTTCATTGTTCAGAACTTCAAATTATATTTTTGCATATGTACAATATTTTGCTTAAACATAGCACATGCATGCTTTCCGTTTGTATTTGCATTGTTCAGTTTTATTTTGTTAAGAAGCTACAGCATTGTGTTTCTAAAAAACAAAGCATTGAAAAAAAAGTTTATCAAGGAATATGATATCTAGATATAGGATGATACACTGATACCACCTGGAATCAAGATTTTATATAGATAATACAATTTTGCTTGTTAAGAGGGTCACAATTCACTACAATCAAATGAAGACTTTTCTGTTTTATATATATATTCCTATACAAAAGTTCGAACATTCTATCAAAAGAATGAAAACATTCCATTTAAAAAAAAATCTGGCTTAACTCCAATAGGAAACATTCTCCAATCTCTAACCAGCTTTTTCCTTTTCTTTAATAACCTTTTTATAATAGACAAAAAAGCAAAAAGGAGAGAAAATAATGGTTGCTTCTTTGAATGTTCGCATCAACTTCAGTTCCATCTCTTTATTTTTTTCTGATATCTCTGTAATTATCACGTTCCCAAAAACATTTTACCTTCTTGAAAAGAGTTTAAAAGCAAACCAAATTAAAGGAATTCATAGCCTAATCAAAACTCTTGCAGATCCTTCACGTAATGTGTATATTACTTCAAAGTTTTGTTTCTAAGTTATAACTCCACCGGTTGCCGATAAACAACACATATAGTTGCAAGTTATATTTAAGCGATAAGCAAACAAAAAAATGTATTCAATCACAGATTAACACAAGCAACTGATGAGTGTTTCACATAAAAAAAGAAACAAAGAGCATCTTTAGAACATTTTAGAGCCTATATACATTACTGATGCTTTTCTTTCAAATTTTCGCAACTAAGACCAACAAATCTGTGCAGAGTATGAAAAGAGTAAACAAAGACAAGGTTTGTATAAGAGAAAAAAAAAAGGCAAACGAACTTGATTTAAGTCAAAAGAAACAAACTTAAGAGCGAAGCAAAGAAGAAAACCTCTTTTTTTCAATGTTGTTCATTGCTACTTTCCACTTTTATCATTAAAAGCTCATGGATAGGTTGTCGACAAATGGGACATTTGTTTGACTGGAACCTTAGCTCTTTAGCGCAGTCACTGCACAAACACTGCAAGAGAGAACAACACAACATGAGTTATAGTCATAAGAACAGTTCAACCAAAACGTTACATTATTGTGAAATGGGAGAAGCTTTTTACCAAATGTCTACAAGGCATCACAGCGGTGTCCTTAGGTTCAGTCAAGCAAATGACACATTCTTTGTCATCACTATCCTCTAACCCTGACGCAACATCATCATCTTGTGCAACCGAGTTATCGATACCATACAACTCACGTAGCTCATATCTAGCTCCTTCAATCCACAGTATCTGTTTCATGACTTTCACTTTGAAAGATCCATCATTAGTCTTCTCCAAACACGCTTGTGTGATTTGTTTGTGAACTAATGGTTCATCTGAACCTGAGCTTGGTGAGATCACTGTCTCTGCTGATATTACAAGTGGGTACACCTCTTCTGTTAATGGGTTTGATAGATCGTCGAGTGAAAAGAAACCTAAGTCTGTACCTGTCCCTGAAGATTGTAGAAACTTCTGTGCGGTTCCTTTTTGGAAAGGGACTTTGGTTGGTGGGAAAGCTTCTGGAAAATGAGGGACAATTTTGCAGTTTTCTTCCTCTTTTGCAAAAAATATTATAGTAAAACTGAAAAATGAAACAAAGGAACATAATGAGAACACCCTTGTTAGATAATCTTACTAATGTACTACTCATAACAAAAAAAATCTCAATTTCTTGATAAGAAGGTTTCTTTAGGTTTTAGTCACTCTTAGATCAAAGCCAAGTATACAACACCCAAAGAGAGTAATAATATTGATTCAGTAGCTACACCACCTTACTGTTTATTTCTTTGATGTATACAAAACACTATCTTAACAGCATTAACTGAAAATCTTGAAATAAACTAAAGAACTACAAATGTCATTAGCTGAAGCAATGTCCTGAATAAAAATCTGCATCCAGCTATGTAAATGAAGCCTAAATTGCTGGGTTTTTAGCCAATATAATTGTAATCACATACCCATCAGCTAGATCGTGTAAAGTTTCAACCTTTATTCAACCCAAGTTCTAGGATTCGAGTCACACAATGTAAAGTTTGAACCTTTTAATCTAAACATCGAGATTTTGTATACTAAGTTCTATTGTGAGTGAGACGAATAAACATACCTGCCATCGAATACAGCATCGTAGAGGAAGGAAACTAGATGATAACCGGGGTTAAGATCATCAGCTTCGAGCCTCACCGTATCTTTATGCACATTGACATCATTCCTCACCTTCTTAGCGCTCTGATGCTCCACAAGAGGCTGTTGTTGGTTAACCACCACAGGTGGACCGTAGTAAACCGGTCTCATCATCGTATTCCACCCATTGTGATGATAACCGGAGAAATAAGGAGGCTGCTGCTGCTGTTGCTGTTGCGGGTTTTGATTGTAGTTATAGACGTGAGGCTGTTGCTGTTGAGGGTTTTGATAACCGTGAGATCCGTAATTAATCTGAGGCTGAGAGGGTGGAGGAAGAGTGTGTTGCGGAGCTGAATAGCTGTACTCATTGTGCGGTGGTTGAGGCGGTGGTTGTTGTTGTGGTTGATCGGTGTAATAGTAGGGCGGAGGAGGAGGGAGGTGATGGTGGCGGTGGTGGTTGTTTCGTCTACGGTTGCTGAAGGAGATTCCCATAGCTTAACAAGACGATAGAGAGAGGAGAAAGAAAGATAGAAGAGAAGAAGGAGAAGGACAGAGATTTGGAAAGGAAAAGTCAAGATCGATCAAAAGAAAAGAGTTCTTGTCTTGTCCGAAGATATTTTCTTGACTTTTTCGATTTTTACTTTTTTCACCGCGGGAAAGATAGATTTACTTACACGGTTTAGTAGATTTACTGCCATTTTTTTGTATCAAAATTAAAATAAATGTCAACGCGTGTGTTCTTAAAGTAGTTAGTCAATGCATCTCTTTTTGAATTTAGAATGTTTCCATATATTATACGTGTCAACAAAATTTAAATTCATGTAAACTAAGTTGTACTTGTAATTACATCTCTTAGCTAAGAAGAAAAAAAAAAAAGACATGTTTTGAATAATTTATTAGTCTCTGTTATTATACAAAACCAAGAAATCGAAAAACTAGAGCGACCATATTATTTTATCTGTGCATTAACGGGCTGACTCCAAAGAACCTAAGCTTTTGTATTTTGTAAGATTATTGTACAATGTAATTAACCCAGTAGCTTCTTTAGTGACTATTGGTTTCTTGCTCTTGAGGTGATTGAGGCTCTATCTTTATCAACAGAGGCTCATTCAAATCAGCAGGAGTATCGGCCGTATCGTTCAGCTCGGGCGAGGCTGCAACCGCTTCGTTCAGGTCTCCTCCGTGCTCTGCTAAAGCTTTTCTAAGTGCGTTCTGCGCCACCTTAGTGACACACACCATTAATATCACTGCAAAGAGAAAAGATAAAAGAAAGAAACGTTAGTGATTCTGTGGTTCTATAAAGATTCTATTATGGTGAAACTGAAATGTAGGAACTGTCAGAACAAACCAGATATTACAAGGCTCGAAATCAAGAACGCCTGCGAATATTGCAAAACACATGTTCAGAAAAGAAAAGAAAAATAAGAAGGCTGAGAATGTAATTAGTATTTGTGGCCGGGTCTTACCCAGCGACCTATAGAGAACTCGCTCCACTTGTGAGTCACATCAGAAAGATCTTTTAGTGTTGTTCCAGCATACACTAACGCAAGTGTTATTGGCTGTAATATCAACAATGTATATATAATCAAGGTGTATTCTTTCGATCTTACAGTTAATAAATTTTACAGTGGTTTAGATGAAGATTACCATCATTCCTAACCAAGAAGAAAGCAAGTACGGACCCAGCGTTATAGGCGTTACAGATAAGAGGTAGTTCAACATGCTGAAGGGGAGAAGAGGAGCAAGCCGGAGCAACAAGCATATCTATATGTTGAGTTTTACATATCAGTTTCAGAAACAGAGTGCCAACAGTTTGTAGTTTGTATTGGTTCTCACCTTGAAACCTGATTTCTCAATCGCAAGTGCCACTGATTGAAACTGAGGATAGTCTTTCAATTTTGCAACTACAAAAGGTTTCCCAATCTGCATAAGAGTATGGTTTATGTAAGTACTCCCCAAAAAGAAGAAGAGAGCATGTATCTACAAATCTTCTAACTAAATAAGAAGTTTGAGAAGCATACCGTACGGCCTAGAAGAAAGGCTGCTCCTGAGCCAAGTGTAGCACCGATCGAGTCTGCCACAAAACCAATTGGCAGCCCAAAAAGATAGCCACCACCGATCTGAAATATCAAGATTTTTCAATTTTATAGATAAACTGGTCACTCTAGCAATGCAAGTTGAGAGTGGATAATAGTAGCCTTAATACATCTCACAAACACACACAAAAGAAATAGGATCTGAAGTATGTACCGTTAGAACAGAGGCAGGAACAGCCAAAACTGTTAGGGGAATGTACGCAACGGCTCTACGCATATTAGAAAAAGAAAGAGAAGTTCAGTGCCTGACCAAAAGGCTTCCTCACTATTTATGTTCCTAATTTTCTAAGAGTTTTATTTCTCACATCCATGGTTAAACAATAGCAATGAAACAGATGATACTGCTTGTTAGTGTAACTCAAAGCTAACCATTCACTCAAGAATCCATTTAGCAGAAAAAAAAAATAAGAGGAAGAGAGACACTTACAAGGCAAGAGGTCCCCACGGCCCTAGATCTTGTTCAACCCATAACAAAAAATCCTTCAGTAGCTGAAAATACAAATAAACAGTGAAGTTTCAGATCATAAACTAGCTAATGCTACAAACCCACAACTCAAAATTCAAATGGGAAGATATCATCCAGATAGTTCTACACGCAGCATTTACTCTCTTTTTTCCAACCAATTTAGCAATAGCAAACATAAACACATGGTGCTCATAAAACATACACAAAAGGCTCAAAATTTCCCTTTCACATGACCACAGAAAAAGATGCAAAAGCTCAATTCTTCATTACTACGAAACGTCCAATCACAAAACGCAAACCGACCAACTTTCAAAGAAAGGATATGACTTTCAACAAACCAGCAAAGACCCGTCACAGAAAGCCACAATTAAACCCCCCAATTTTAAAGGAAAGGGACCTGTTCGACGGGGAGAAAATAGCAAGCTAAGACAATTGCAGCTACAAGGATCAAAAGAACTGAAATCCGGAGAGCAGATCCCCACGTAAACGCCATTCACGGCGACCCTTAAATCACCTCCGATAACTCCTCCACGGATCTATGGATTGTTCTCTCTGCCACGCAAAAAAAAAAAAACAAAAAGGCGAATTCTCCGACAAAAAGGGAAAACAGAAACGAGACCCTTAAGGTGAAGGAAGATTTTGTCTTTGGCGGTTTGCCGTGGAGATAATCTAATCCGAAAAGGACAGAACTTTATTAATTTAGATCGGGGATTTCGTGAATGAGAGGAAAGACTCAGAATTTGTTGATTTGGTTTTTGCAGGTCTCCAGCAAATATGAACTGTGTCTGGTTACAATCAACCGCGTACCGACTTCCGGTTCTGTCCGTAAAATATATTTTAATCATATCTTTAATATCATCCCAAAATTATAATGTTTTATAAACAATATAATATCACATGTTTTACTTACACAATGACATTTTGAAATTCTTGTCGTAATATTATATGTTGTTTGGGAAGGTTGTTATATGTTTGTTAAACTATATATTAATAATGAGATTTTTCTACATAAATAATGACATTGAAAATAAGACATGTTTGACTAAATAAAAAGAAGAATAATGACCATTTAATTTTTTTTTGGGTCAAAAGACCATTTAATTATACAAAGGATTAATGGCATGTGTATTTCATGATCAATCTATATAGTTACTTATTCAAAGTACTGATTATTTTATTTTAAGAAATTAAATTACAAGTAATCAGATCATTTGTTTAAATTAAATATATACATTATAAATATGAAAATTACGAAAGTTATAATTGGGAATTAGACAAATATCAGTTTCCAATATATATATATATATGAAACTATATATATGTTACAATTTTGTATTTTGTAAACTCTTTATGATAACAATATATTTGATTTGTTGACATAAACTTATTTGCTTCTGTCCATCGTCTAGACAGAAGATATTTGAATACATAAGCTAGTCAACGATTTGTAGTGTTCTTCAGCTGTGCTAATACTCAATTTATGGCTAGACGTATTCTGTACTTCTGAAGTGTACACGACAACACAAACAAAAGAATCATGACTCCTAACTTCTAGTCCTAACCATCATTCTACTCTTTTATCTCACACACAAAGCATTTAACAAGACATGAACAAGCATCAGATCAACAAAATACTGATGCCCAATCTCCCCGTCTCTCCACCTCGTCTTCGCCGGAGCTCTCCCATAATGAACCCCATCGTTACACCTGTTATCATAATGCCACGGATACGTCATGTCAAAATTATCAATCACACCAGACACCAACCCAAACTCCTTCATCTTCTCCAAAAACACCCCATTGTACACTTCCATCTTGCTCGGATTAAACGCCAGCGTCCTCGCGTACCCGCCCGTCGCGATCGTGTTCCTAAAAACCACTTCCGGCGGTTTGAACCCGCGTCTTTTCACCGAATCAAAAACGTTTCTCCAAAACGCAGCTGCGGTTTTCGCTCCTTTCGAAAACGCTCTAAGGTTAGACCAGTGTACACCATCATGTAGACCCGAGTTCACAACCATTACGTCAGGAACACTTGTTTCTTCAGCAAAGTAGCTTTTTAGCAGCTCTCTGAATCCGTGGTCTCTAAGCGAGTCAAGACCTTGATAGTTCTGCGTCTCGTTCCAATGTCCGTTGAAGATACTCGTGATCCTAACTGTCTCCGACGCGTTCTTCGGGTTAGAGAATTTCAAATCAAACCTCCTAGGGACAGAACCGATCTCGGGACGACCCAATACGAAGTTGAGCAAGTTTCTAATCGTATCCACGTGGTTCGAGTCTCCCCAAAAGAAGATCCATTTATTCTTCAAACAACTCCAAGCCTCATCACCAGAGAAGAGCTTAAACGAGCAGTGACTCGAGTAAACCCAACCGTTACTCTCTAACTCACCCAACGCTCCTTCGCACCACGGTTTCCGACAAGGGAAACCATCTTCAAGACAACGGTATCGCCCGTCGTTGCTGATTTGGCACTCCTTGTTCTCACCAAGCCTAGTCCACCGTCCGGACCAGACCTCTCTTTCAAAATCTGACCGGACGCATCTCCGTAGCTCCGGTAAAACGACGTCGTTTTTCTCGACGAAGCGGAGTTTGATTCTGCGGAGCTCTCTGTTGAAGGCGAAACGTTCAGGGCTGAGTTTAAGTCCTTGGAAGTGACGGAAGAGTAAGATGACGGTTAGATTGTAGTCTCCGGCGAACTCGGGATGTATCTGGAGGGAGATAGAGTAAGTTCCGTTGGTTAAGTCTTTAACCGGTGGTCTTGATTTCCAGTTTTGGCCGGAGAGATCGGTTTCGAAGTAATCTCCACCGACGCAGAGTTGTTTTCCTGATTCGTCAAGGGTTTGGAATCTGAACTCGTGGATCTCTCCGGCGGTTAATTGGATAGAGTCTTGATCGTCGATGTTTGGAATGGAGATCTCGACGGTTTTTGCGTCTCTGCATTTCTCTCCTCCTCCTGGAGCAGACCAGTTTTTTAAGAGGTTGGTTGTGAAGTTGTGCTCCATCTCTGCGGAGATCCAGTGGAACTTTAATTGAGTTGAATGTAGATCCGTTGGATTAGTTGTGTTGGAAGTTAGATTTGGTTTCGTAGAAGGAGAAGTGAGTCGCATGGAGTAAGAAGCGTTGAATCTCCATGAGTCGATGAATGTGTTGATCCTACAGCCGTCGATGCTCCAGAGGATAACCATAAAGAAGAAAACGAGGGACGTTAGAGTGCTTAACCTCCATCGATGCAGAGGACTCGGACGGTGGTGGCTCACCATCTGAGACGGAATCACTCCTTTCTCCGGCATCTGTTGATGTCCAAGTTACAAAAGCCTGGGAAACACAAGAAAAATGATGGTGACAATAAGAAAGAAATCAATTTGACGACATAGAGAATTTCAAGTAACCAATTTTTTTTTTTAACTTTCCTAGTAAAACGCATAAACTTTACGATTTTCTCGAGAAAACATTAGAAGTAAGTAATATAATACTAATATTGAATAAGATAATGAAAACACTCACAACTTACTCGATATGATTAGGCTTGTTTTAGATTTGAAGGGGGAAGAGTTAGGTAAGAAACAGTATGAAAATTCTCAGAAGACAAAGGTGATCTTTTACCAAAAGGCGGAAGAGTAAAAGATATGACAAAATCTTGCACGGACAGATATACCCCTATGATTCAGGGGAAATTACAATGGCACGAAGTGGTGAGCGCGCCAACTAATAGAAACATGTTAGCCAACGAAGCGTGTCAGAACTCGCGTCGGCTTGACGTTGGGGGAATTACGTTCACGGTCGTTGTCTGAGACACGGTGGTGGTGATTTACTGATTTTAAGAGAGAGAGTTGGGGTCACGTGTTTGCCTCGGTCATTGTCGCACTGCCCGCTCACAAATGTAATAAACACTAGGGAGGAAAACGTGGAGGATAAGTAACGTTTTTAAAGATTTAGTTCTATCATTTTGTTTGGCTTGTCACCAATGACTCTTTGGGATCATTTTCTATAACTGAAAGCTTCTGCCAACTATCATTTTCCTAATATACATATAACTGAAAGTTTCTGCCAACTATTTTTCAATTTATGCAAGAAAAAGAAACTACTATTTTCCAAGTTTGTATACCTTTCAAAATCAAAATGAATACGGGGATCCCCTTCTTTCTTTAACGCATAGATTAAAAAATTTCAGTCGTGCAGTAGAAGGAAAGTATATTTACATATTGCATAACTGAAAACTTTATTTATTAGGTTACTAAATCTATATATCAACACTAATGGAAAGTTCTGTTATTAACCAACCTTTTTGTCAACGCCTGTCGATAGGGAGGACAATTATGGCTGAGACTTGCAAGTTAAGCCTCTTGAGTCTTGAGCCAAACTCTGTGTTATTGAGTGAAAATTAGTCAATATGTTGGTTGATGAAAAAGAACATAACAAATACATATAAAAGCTGGTGATTGTTCAATTAGTTTTTGTCTGCTTTGTTATTTGCTGATGATAGCAAGTATTCAGAAAGGGATAATATACTTTTCATGTTCTATCTTCTACTACCTGTTTACCTTTGTTGCCTACTGATTCAAATGATTCAGATTTTCCTTTTCATGTTCAGAGAGCATCTCGCATTTCTGTTCTAACTGAGCTTGGTAAATTTACTGCTTCACCTTCTCAAATTACTTGTTAAACAACAGGAATGACTGCTCAACTTCAATCAGTGAGGGGAAAAGTTTAATAACATTTGATTTGTGTAATGAAAATTCCAGCACATTTATGGACTTGTACAGTGAGTGCTAGCTAGATCTCTGATCAAAAGGAGAGATATTGAAGATCATATAAGAAGAAGAAAAAATTAGTCTAAAAGACAAGATAAAGCAACAAAAGAAATTGGGGATTATATAACAAGAATGACCATTTCAGTGATCCAAGTGATCCAAGTACACATCAGACAGAGAGAAAACAAGTTTCTTTTTCTTTACTCTGAAGGAAAAATGATTGTGAATCAGCCCACGAAGTCAAGCTAATTCATGACACTGAGCTTTGGATAATTTTCATCCACGTAAGTGAAAAAAAGGAAGATTTAGCTCCAAGGGTCATCCCAACCACTGGGTCCTTCTCTTTTGACAAAACCAATAATGGCTTGAACAGCTTCATGAACTCTATTGGATAGAGAGTGGTTTCCATGCTCTATCTCCACTTTCTCTGCTCCTCCCATTGCTTTACTTAATCTGTAATCTCACACATATCAAATGAATCCTTTTGACTTGTCTATTCATGTGCAAATCATTTCTAGATCATTTTCATCGAAAGTTTAACCTATTTTATTTTAACTTAAGACTCCAACAAATGAACACAATGAAGATATGCTTGTATATTTTTAGTCACTTTAGGTCTAAGGCCTCACCTATTAACCAGTGCTTTTTTGTCGACATAATCCGGTACATACTCATCACCCATGGAGAAAATCACCTGTGTAGAACAACGGACATAGAGAAATATAAGAAGCTAATCAGATCCCAATGACCTCTTCTAGAAACAAAAGATGTTCGTGATGGTTAAGTTTTGTTTTTACCTGACAAGGTGTGTTAGCCATATGACCAATTCTAGTTTTCAACTGATCATCACTAAGGTCAGAACTAAACATATCGTCATCTCCCATGTAAGCGCAGAGGGAGTGATATCTGCCGGAAGCAAGTAAAATATTGATTGTGTATTCTAGCATACTCAAACACACAACTTCTCCATTTATTCAAGGCGGTGATTGTAGGTAGAATGAAATAGATATTTACCTATAAGCAGAGATTGGAGCACAAGGATCAGCTTCTCTAGGCATTAGTTCCTCTGCTCGGCCTTCGCTTATCATTTTTGCAGCCAAGTCTATCAGAGCTGGTGTTTCAGGGAGTGTTGCTTTGTACTCTCTATCGCTCACCGGTGCCTACATAAACACATAGCAATATACAATATGATCAAGGCTACAATAAAGTCAAAACATATGATAGAGTACACTACACAAGATCCAACTCAAAAGGCCTTTTCACATATCATAATACGAGAAGAGCGGAAAATACAAGTCATAGAATCCAGAATTGTCACCTGCAAAATTGTAGCTCGGACGGCTCGGGAGCATGCAGCATTTGTTCCCATGTAATACACAATGTCCTGTTTCAAAAGTACGAGAAGAAAGAGTTTCTAACATAGCTTTTCTTTTCAGAACCATGACCGAGAGTGTTTGGGGCTTAAAAATCACCTGGCAGCCAGTGCTATGACCAAGCAGAACAACACCTTCAGAATTCTCTTTGTTGATGAGATAACTTATAAGTTGGTCGATCTCTTGTGCATCCTTCATCAAAAAGGAAACCTTGATAAGTAATCTGCTAACTGAAGAAACTCATAGTTTTTTTTCCCAGAGTATCTACCAATAGCAAAACAAAAATCCATAGTAAATGAAAAACAAAGCGAGTCTTTACTTGTTTCAAGCTTGAAGTGCCGAATCCAGAATACGAAGAGGACATGAGTAGCTGAACAAGTGACCATTTCTCTTTATCCAAAGCAATTGCAAGAGGTTCCAAGTAACTGAAAAAACAGCCAATTTGTGAATGTTTCAACAATCTTTGTAAATGAAAAAAAAAAAAAAATTTGATTGGAAAGCAACCATCATTCATAGAGAATCAGCGAAACACTGCAGACTCTATGCCAAAAGGTAAAAGCTTTAGGGGCAAAGGGAGAAGAAGCCACGTACTCAGTAGCTAAAAGACCATCGGTTAATCCACCGATGAATATCACTTGTTGTTTATACTCTCCTGTCTTAAAAGCCACCTGGAGAAATACAAGTGAAAAAACACAAACAAGCTATTACTACAAAAAGCCAAACTTAGAAACACCAGTAGCCATGACAATTCAAAAAACAAGAATCTACAGGTTTATGCCAAAAAAAAAAAAAAAAACATTCTGAATTTTCAGAAATGGACCATCTTTGTCTTAAAAACTTGCTGTTTACTGCCATAACCTAACTTTCACATAACAGTAGCCATGACAATTCACAAAACAAGAATCAAACTGTTAACTTTGATCTCACATATGGCTTTGAAAATTTGACTTAAACTCTCATTAAACGTTTCTACATGATCATAAACCTGAATAGATTTGGGACCGTATCTGAACAAAACTCCGCGAAACTGGTTCTTCCCTTTGATTGGTCCACCGTAATCCCCGCTTCCTCCTCCTCCTCCTCCTCCCACCGTCGACGCGCTTTTCGTTAGCTTCCCCGTTCCTGATTTGCCTCTAACAATTCCGGAGAACCAGGACGTGGTCGTGGAGGATGACGAAGCAGCCGCTGGAGAAGACGAAGATCCAGATGTCGACGCCGCAGCAGCACCGGAGGAAGACATCTCCGGGTTCGCTGAGGAGATGAGAGGAATCTGGCGACGGTTTTTCAGATTCGAGACAAAAATGAGAGGAGGTTTCAGGGAGTGGGAGCACGCGCCGTCACCCGCGTAACAGGAGGAAGTCGTTGTTGGTATACATGTCGGAGTTTCGTTAATTGCGTTACGTTTTAAAACTTTATAATATAACGTTAATACATTAATTAGTCTATGATCAATTATGATGGCTCGTAATAAAATTATTAGAATATAGTATGGTGTGTCATGTACATGCAGGGGTGCGCCACCACTAAATGCGAACTTAACTCCAAGTTGAAATTTTTATTTTGCTAATTTTGGCAGTTTAACTGACATCATGATCATATACCATAACTACTAATTTGATGCTTGATCATTTTGAATATTTTAATTATACGTGTTCTTTATATTAAAATCATAAGTTAGTACTAAAGTCACGAATCAACATACTTCAAATCTACTAGTATTAAAAAAAAAACAGTTTAATCTCATAAGCCATGGAATTTTTATTTGACTATGATCCTTTCTACTGCCCAAATTTTGAAAATTAATACGTCAAGATAGGTTTGGGTATCTTATCTGGATCCAAAAACTCAAATCGAACCGACCCGAAAATACCCGATCCGAAACTAAATCAAAAAATTTACAAGTATTTGTTGAGTCTAAAATTCTTCTACCTGAAAGAATCGGAACCGAAAAGAACCGATCCGATAAGAACCGATTCATACCCGATTTAAAAAAATGAATATGCAAAACTATAATTTTTATGTTCTATTTTCTATATTTTATTTTATGATTTAGTTGAAATATATTGTTGTTAACAATCTTTGCTATTATTTTTGTAACAATTTCAAGTTATATGAAGTTTTATTTGTCAAATTTAAAGTTTAAAAATGTTTTATTTTAATTATTAATAGTTTATTTTAAGTAATTTTGCAAAATTTTAAATATATATGAGATATTTTCACTAAATTTAATAGGATTTGGATACAATGTCTAGAATTCGAAGGATCCGAACCCGAAAGAAATCAGACCCAAAGATCCGAACGCCATGCCTACGTCAGGACATTTTTTTTGGGTAGTCCAAATAATTACAGTGTATAAAAATTCTTTGTGAAGCCCATTACAAGACTCACATGAGAAGCCCAATAATAGATTGCGAAGCTTTAATAGCCAAGTAGGCCCAACCTATTTACAACGTGCTTTGCCCTCCCTCTATACTTACCATGTATATGCTTCAAAACATATGTGCTCTCTTTTTTAGACATCAAGCTTCAAAACGTATGTTATATTCTATACAAACGTCCGGTTTTATGTTTTCAAAACATATTTTATATTCTATACAAACGTCGGGTTCGTATTGTTTTCCCATAAAAATGAAAAATTTAAAGAGGCGAAGGAGATTTCAAAGATGGCAACGTATAGTCAGAAGCCGAATAATTTCATGGATGTACCGTAAGTGACACAAAAAGATAATGACGACTAATTTCTAATGGTGAACTATAGTTTTATCTTCCAGTAGAGAGTTGTTATCAGGCCTGGTTGTTATGATTATTATTTAATTAAATGTGCTTAACTGACTTAATTATAGACGTATAGACACAGGACTAGAACCATCCGACAAAACGAAATGTCTGATTCAAATTTCATTATAAGGGTTCTAACAAGAACACCCACCACAACAACTACTTTTATTACTCCCCTAGCTAGTAGATTATTAGTTTTTGCACCTGCTTAATCTATTAGTTAAATGACACGATACAAACTTTTTTATTACGAATATATTTGCTATAAAAATCTTGATCAAAATGAGAATGTTTTACCATGTATTCTTGCTTGATGTTGCATATATCAAAAAAAAAGGAAAAGTATTAGGGCAAACCTGTGCAACTCTTCTTAGTAAATATGAAAACATTCATTCAATTCAACACACGAATAGGAGTGAATATAAATGCTACCTGCGTCCGAATCTAACTATGTCCATAATGTATTTATTTATATATTATATCAAAGTCCATTATCGAATACTCTATCAAATCCAAAATAATGGGGTAATTTACCTTTTTACAAAAGTGAAGAGAGAGAGTGGGGGAGACGATTCTGAATGCATTTGTGTGGTCGATTAATCATTTGCAAATGACTACACATGTAGAAAAGCATCTTTAATGCACAAAAAATACATCTATTGATTCTAGTTTTAATCAAAGCATCACGATCGCCACCCCCTACGTATCATTTTTAATGCAAATACTAAATATAATTAAAAACGCGAGCTGTGAAAAAACAATACCTCTTGCATTCGTGCGACGCACCTGACACTTGCAAGCTCTATCGCTAAGCTGTCTAGGTATGGCCACAGCCTGACTATCCTAACTTCCATTCTTGTGACAGAAGTTATACAGGATTTGGCTAGTTAAGAGCATCTAAAAGGGTGGATTCCGTTAAAGAGTCCTTAATCAATATCTTTTTTAATTGAATAGTTAAAGATTTTAAGTAAAAAGTGAATCTAATGGCGGACTCCATTTAAGAGTCTTTAGGGAAATTTTTTTATTTTTTAAACATGAAAAATTTAAAATTTTATTAATTTCATGATTAAACATAAAAATACGATAATAAAAATATTCATTCCCAAAGTTGTTCCAAATATTTTTGATTAAATCATTTTTCAAATGTTCATGTCTACGCCTATCGCGAACATGATTCCGCATGCCAAGCACATTACCTAATATGCTACGAAAACAACATGCATCCTCATCTTAAGCCATAAATCAACAAGAGAAGGCAGATACTTACCTTGATTGTCGGAGGAGACCACTATCACCTTTTCGCCAGAGCAATTTTTTTCTCGTGATATATCGAAATTGTTTGTTTTTTGGTTCAACGCGCAACACATTTTCCCACTCTTCTAATCGTTATGCGCCACGTCGATATGGACCCAATCTTTAAACACTTATGTAAGGATTGATCCTTATCTATTCTCCTTTTTTAAAAAAATTTCCAAACCGTAAATTCATGTTTTCGTGCTAATTGGATTCACTACGAATCGCCGTCGTGGATGGTCTAAACGCCTAAAATCAGTCCAATGATAGTTTAAAAAATCTTATTGAATGTTGTAACACAAATTGTCTTTTTAATTAACTGGTGTGTTATATGGGATGGGACTAGTTTTTCGGGTCTGGATCCACAGACTTCCAGCAATTGTTCTCTGGATTTGGTTAAGCTGGAGCGCTCTCATCGTCGATTCGTAGTCGATGGCGGGGGCCGGAGTAGTCAACCGCCTCCGCCTGTTGTGCTCTGAGCGATCCTCACCTAGTCACTATCTAATGGTCCATTCGTTGGACCTACCAGTTCTTCGATATATCTGATTACCTTTGTCTAGCATTTGTTCCTTTGGAAATTGTTAAACTAGTAAAGTCCCTAAGTGTTTAATTTTTTAGCTTTTTTGGACATCTAGGGACCATTGAGTTTTATAAGCAGAATGTGATCCAAGTTAATACCTTTCATCAATTGCTCATTATTCACTTAATGAAATTCACATTTTAGCAAAACTAAAATATATACATAATTTTTTTTTTGTTGTCAACATACAAAAAAAAAAATTAAGAAGTCGTGAATCATATCTTATGTTTAAGAACCAAAATAGCTCACATGTTAATTGATAAATTTATAACAGTGATCTTTTGCTCGAGATAGAGGCTTATATAATGTTATACACATGTACCCAAAATAACTGTTTATGGTAGAATCAAGTTCTTAGACAGCAGAATTATAATCTGAAACTATCTACAGTTTTAAACCATGAAGCTATTTTTTGTTCTTAATGATTTTTTATTTATTTTATGTTCACGAATGTTATAATTAATAAGAGTTCTCTAATTGAGTTTCCTGAGGAATGTTTTACAATTAGATTTTTTTTCATTCCTGCTCATATTATATGTATTAATTAATTGGTTTGCTTGTATATGTATTTATTCTTATGCCTTTATGTCCCAAATGGGTCCAAATAATGATATAAATATCGAGAAACCCTATCTCCACTTTGGACCATGATAACATTGAAAATTTTAAAGGTGCACTCTATTAAAATATTTATATAGTTTCTCATTTTTCTTGAAATGTTTGAAAGTTGTAATATTACTATCGTCGAATCGAATCAAATTAAATTTTTATTTCTACGATAATAATAATGATTTATGGTAAGTCCTTGGCATTGGCCCCTACCAAAGAAGAAAAACTAAAGTTTATGGAACAAGAAAAAAGAAAATTCGGAGAGAACAAAAACCTATCAATGTCAAATCTAAGCTTCTTTTAACGAACGTACGGACGCCTTTTCTTACGGAAAATAAGTAACCTAGTTTTTAATAAGTAAACCTAGTTAACATGTGTACGATTGGTCAATCGGAGTGTAACTACAATAATTAATGATGGTTGGTGCGTAACAAATATTACGACTGAAATAGTTGTTCTGGCCAAAAAATAATTAAGATAGTTTTCTTTTTTAAAACTAATAATTAAGATATGTTAGCAAAAAAAAAATACTAGATAGTTTCAACTCATTGTTAGCTACTAAGCTAAGCCATCTAAAACGAATGTTTAAGTACAATTTTTGATAAAAACGATGTAACAAACTTATAGTTCTCTTTCTAATGGTGGTGCATCAATAAGTTTTCTTAAAATAATGTAAGATAATTACTATATCTTTTCACAAGAAAGTATTTGCCAAATGGCATGAATTTTTATTCTAACACTATAACTTTAATCCTTAATCTACTATAGTATTTAGAATTAGTTTTCGGAAACTTTAGTTTAAAGAATAAGTATCAAATTAGACCATTAAAAAAGTTTATTTATGACCATAGACACCAGCAACTCGTTTTGATACTGTAGCAACTATTATCAGTCTACCGTCTTGTAATATCAATCGATCTTGTTAGTGAGTTTCTAAGGCATCGAACCATTTCGTTATCAGAGAAAGCAAATCCCGTTGCTCGTAGCTTTGTTGAACGTAAATAGACCCCTCAAATTGTTGTCACTTCGTGAGTCGTGATTGCTAGTACTTTTATTTTATACGATCCCATGATGGACGATTAAACATAGTCCCGTAAATTAAAAAATCATAGACCCATAAGTATACAACTCAAAAAAAAATTATAATGAAATAAAATAACATAAAGATCATAAGTTATGGCCAACATAATTTTTAATTTATTCAAGAATATACATTTAACTAGATATTATTTCATGGAGTCCATTAGCCATTTCTTTTAGCTTAAGTTGACTATACCCATTTGTATTTTATAATTTATTTTGCAACTACACCATCATTTGGTTTTGTTTTATTTTCTAACTAGCATTATACCATTACATACTACCGTAGCTAAAATCAATATTTATTTCTTATAATACACAATAATTGCGTAATTAAAGATAAAGAATTCTTTAACTTTTCCGAACCAGTTCCACTTTTGTTTGGAATTATACATTTGTGTCAGCTTGATTTGTTTGGTCAATCGATTTAAATCATTAAAGGTCTATTTGAACCTTACGTCAACCCTATTTCGACCATACATGTCATATTTAGAATATTTTGTGCAATGCTTTAACACTTTCTATATTTATAAGTGCAAAATAAATTATCACACGTTAGTGCATATATATATTTTTTTGAAAAAGAACTTCAACCCAAATGTATTAAAAATATATACTTAATTTCCGAATAGAGGTATAGTCTATGAATAGACTTCTACCTAGACATTCAAATAAACTAAAATTAATAGTGTATATCCATGTGACCAGTAGAATTCGAACTAAAATTCGCCGTACTGAACCACTATCACTGGTTGTATATTTATATATAGAACTGAAATATTGATATATTAATATTTTAAATTTGAGCATTGCACATAAATACATGAGAATATAAAGATAAGTTCTCATTTTTACAAACCATAGTAGAACAAGTATATAATAATCTTGACTTAGTTTTTATATGATTTTTGTTAATTGCATTCTAGCCAGTTTATTAGCAAACATAATTAGTTCAAACTAATCACCTGTTTTATTTGCATACCAACCACCTATGCTTTACTTTATATATTTTTTCCTATATTCTGTATAGTGGTGACCCATGTGAGTATTGCAAAAAAAAAAAAAACTATGGTATTTTTTAATGGTGACCCAAGCTTTTCTTCATAACTTTTAATAATGATTTCTTTTAAAATATGATTGAAAAATAACATTTTATATCAAAGGAAAATAACATTTTATATCAAAGGCAGATTAAATCTGGGACATAAAAACTAAGTTTTCTATATTACCATTTTGCTACCAATACTTTAATAGTAAGAAACTTCTTAAAAGAGGGGAAAAAAAAAACTTGACGTGGCCTATCAAAACTCAAAGTAAGGCCTTACCGAGGTTTTTGGTTGTCCTTGATGCCTTATGGCATTCAATATATTTTAGGACATCTTGTTTATAAAACAGTCGTGCTTGTACTAATACTTTTGTTAAATCGATAGATATATTTTTATAGAAATGAACGACACTATACATCATCAATTTTATCGTTAGAGGTTAACCCAATATGATATCTTAATTTATTCCATTCACTAAACGTCCAATCAATACTTAAGCCAACCACTAACTTGAATTCATCATATAATCTATGTTTGTCTCATGATAAGGACTCTCACACATGCAAGTAATAAATTTTCTATGATCAAATTCTCTTATCAAGATAGAAGTATAATAATATTTTAGTTTAGAATGTTAGTGGTTTTTGCTAGATATCCAATACAATTATTTGTTTTAATTTTTTATCCCTTTGTTTAGAAAATATACGAGCAACATTTTTTTTTTTGAGATACAATAATAATTCAAATTTCGAAATATCTCAACACGATGAATCAAAGGCTAATAGGTAAAGTAAGCCATCGGGATTGAGGTCTGTTACATTCGAACAAGTCCGAATTTCGCATCCCTATCGATCGGATTGAAGAAAATGTATGAGCTAAGTTGCAAACTAATATTGTACAATCTGATTTATAATTAGATCACATTAAGTTTCCTAAGAAAACACATATTTTAGTTAAATAACTTACGAAAATAAATTCTTGTTACTTTTAGGTTTTAATTACGATATTAAATTTTCTATATATTAAATAAAAACAAAAACTCATACTAGCTATCTTTGAAAGGCTATAGATGTGACTTTGATCCATAATTAATTTACATGTTTTGCTTCTCCATTAATGTAGATTTGTTAAACAGTAAACACCTATAAGATTTATGGTTTGAACATTTTAATTAAGTAGAGTTAGTAGCAATTAACAAAACAAAAAGTGGCATCAGAAAATATATAAGCCAAATAGCAAAAGACTAAAACCGAAAGCCAAAAATAAAAAAAACTTCTAGACCTTAATTTATTCAGTTTTCTTTAATTATATAATGATAAGGTTGGATCAAACATGAATTAGAGCTCTTTCTTATATACTGTATGTTGACAAAAAAAAATGAATAAACATTTGATGCGTTCATACCATTGATCACTAGTGTTTTAGCCGTATTAGCTTAAATAAGGGATCTAATATAAAAAGCAGAAGAGTCCATCTATTATCAGTCAGTTTTTGAGGAAAAAGTTATAAATCTTTTATCACTCGCCTGCTGTTGATTTCAACAAGAATTGGACTTAACGCTAAAAATCCTGTACTTCAATTTACTTTTATATTTCAAGTTTATAATTTTATACTAATTGGTGACAGAACCAATTACACTTAATGATTCTTAGTGAAGATGTGATGATATATCTATCATTATATGACACGTGTCATTGCACAAGTGTCTGTAAAATACTATAAACAAAATGAACAGCATGTCGCATTCACCTCCAGGGAGCTATAAATTCCAAGTCCCCGATCTTTCCTCCACAACATATGCTCGCTGAGAGCAACAAGATAGTAACTAACTATCAACCTGAGCTTAGAATCTTGATACTTTGCCTTCTCCTCACATTTTCATTTCAGATACAAAAAAAATCTTAACGTTCGATTTCTAATAAATTAGAGATCGACAGGGAAGAGACAGTGCTCCGGTAAAGAAGCCACTTCAAGGTTAGTAGTAGTATTCAAGAAACAATGTTTCTCACTCTTTGACCTCAAACGAATCTATTGCATGTTATTATGCTTATTAATTAGATCTGTCTTAATAATATTAATTATATAACTAATCCAACAGGGGCGAAGTTTATATAAAAATGAAGCCATGCATGACCAATCTAAGACAAATGATTCAACCAATGTTGAATTTCCAAGGAATATCCGCCGGTTTAAACATGGTCGACGTTCCTTTTTTCCGGCCTAAAGACAAGGTTGTTTTCGTCATGGGAGCCACCGGAACCGGTAAATCTCGTCTAGCCATCGACCTTGCAACTCGTTTCCCGGCGGAG
The DNA here is from genome assembly GCA_932364175.1 of Eruca vesicaria subsp. sativa. NCBI lineage: Eukaryota > Viridiplantae > Streptophyta > Magnoliopsida > Brassicales > Brassicaceae > Eruca > Eruca vesicaria. Next base: position 214,886 of record CAKOAT010391821.1, read on the forward strand.
ATCGTTAACTCCGACAAGATCCAAGTCTACAAAGGTCTAGACATCGTCACAAACAAAGTCACTCCGGAGGAAAGCCTCGGCGTTCCTCACCACCTCCTCGGCACCGTGGAAAACACTTACGAGGATTTCACGGCGGAGGATTACCAGCGTGAAGCACTCAGAGCCGTAAAATCAATCGTGGAGAGAGACCGTGTCCCCATCATAGCAGGTGGCTCTAATTCTTACATAGAGGCTTTGGTCAACAACTGCGTTGACTTCCGGTTAAGGTACAACTGTTGCTTCTTATGGGTTGATGTTGATAGACCGGTTTTGCACTCGTTCGTCTCGGACCGGGTTGATAAGATGGTCGAGATGGGACTCGTCGACGAGGTTCGCCGCATCTTCGACCCCTCGTCGTCAGATTACTCCGCCGGGATTCGCCGTGCGATCGGAGTTCCAGAGCTGGACGAGTTTCTCCGAGCGGAGAGGCGTGATTATCCACCGGAGACGACGGAGAAGCTTCTTGAGACGGCGATCAAGAAAATCAAGGAGAATAATTGTTTGCTTTCTTGTCGGCAGTATCAGAAGATTAAGAGGCTTTACAAGCAGTGGAAGTGGAACATGCACCGTATAGACGCGACGGAGGTTTTTCTCCGGCGAGGGGAAGAAGCCGACGAGGCTTGGGAGAATATGGTGGCTCGACCTAGCGCACTCGCTGTCGAGAGGTTTCTTAATTACAGCGACGATCACCATTTTAGCAACGCCGATATTATGATACCGGAGATCTCCGCCGTTCCGCCGCTTTCAGCCGCCGTGGCAGCGATTTCCCGGTGAAAAAGGAACTGAGAAATGGAAATGGTGGGAAAAAGGACCTATAAAAATGCCACGTGGCGTGATTGTTGGAAATGGTTTAGAGCTATGACAATGCCACGTGGTTATATTGCTCGCTGTCGGAGAAGATGATCTTTTTTTATTACATAAAAGTGTGTGTGTTACGGTTAAACGGAATCAGTTTTGAGGGACCTGAAGTGCACGCGCGGGGCGGATGCTGACAGGTTATCCTTTTGTTCCGGTATAGTAGTACTTAAAGCTAGGATATGGTGCGGAATAGTGTACGGGTTATACGGTGGATAGCTAGGTTTGTAAGTTAAGACAAAGAAAGAGGTCATTGGTCAACGCGGTTTTGCCCAAAAAAAGAATAAGGATCCAACGGACAAAAGAACGAAGAGTCTTGTTGGACATGGACCCCATCTTTTTGACGGCGGATTGCTGTCCGATATATGTTGGGTCCTACAGTTGTGACATCATGTGGTTAAATAATTCAATGATTATTACTTATATATAATAAAGTGTCTCTGTTTATTAGTATATATGTTTCGGCGGGTTGCTGATGAACTTCGTATGCTGGATAAGATTTACAATTGCGTTATTTGTTAACAAATTAGAAATAAATGTACATCATCAGTTCATGTCCATATGAAAACATTATATTTTCATATAAACGAACTAATATAAAAGAAGAAGTAGATTCTTGTTTGAGTTGATGCCAACCATCCACCGCCACTCCAAAACAAAGAAAAATTGCCCCGTTTACTCAACATGGAGGCATCTTCTCTCATGCCCCTATTTATGGGAATGACTCTAGAGGAATTGCCTCCTCAACATGCTACATGCCTTTGCATTTGTAATATTCATATATGTATGTTTTAGAGACTGGAAATTTTGATCATTTGTATTTGCAAAAAAACTTATGTCGAAATCCAAAATTTTATATAACAAATGATTTCTGGCTTACATCCGCAGTTTCAAAGTTTAACAGTCAAATATATGCAAGCGAGTTACTAGCCTACTACTCTTTTAGTTTTTTTTTTCCTTGTCAAATAGATCTGTATATTCATGGTTGTTGCCTTGTGGGAATGGAGCAGTTTAACTGATAAGGAGTTCCATATACTATAAATATAGATTATGTGGAGCGACATGAAGAATAACTTTGTAAAAAAAAATTCAAAAACAAAAAATAATAACTTTATCAAAAATAATTTATATATCTATATAGCTTATGTATTTTTTTGTTTGTTTCAAGGGATTAGTTAGTCATCAAGGTGCAGTTATATATGTATATCTGCAGTTGGAATACTTATGTCAAATTATCTTTTCTAGGGTTACAAATGTTATATATCGTTACCCTGTTAGCTTTTAATTGCTACGTTCAAAAGTAGGCTAGAGTCATTCCCATAATATGTGTAGTTGAATCAGTTGAGTTGTTGTTTCAAAGAGGTTAGATCTAAGTTAGTTTTTCGTTTGATAAGGAACTTTCATTATTGTCAAAACACGTCTTTGGTTCGGCCAGAGAATTGTACATTCACAGCATAGAAAAATACGTGTCTTCGTTGTAGTGAATTCAATAGACAGAGTCTACCAATACGCGTGAACGTATTACTTCACAAAAAGATTATATTTGTCATTTTTCATAACTAAATTGCGTTTGTTGGAGAGTATAAATATCATAAATTATATAATAATTGGACGAAATGTGGTATATGGATGTCAAAAACTATTCCCATTAGCCAAGTTGCTCAAAACTTTGGAATGCCTCAATTATCAGCTCTTTTCTACACGTTAGATGTATTCGAGTCACAAGCTGTTTTTCATAACATAATAGTTCTTCCAACAATCAACACCATTACTTAATTTATCTTACAGCTTTGTATCAATGCGTGTCGTCAAAGAATAACAACTCAATATCAATGGGCATTGTTGGATTATTTTCATTTTTTCATGTGAATCCATGTGTTTATTCTATGTATATTTTATTCTCATAAAATGTAATTTGACTAACTCAGTTTTGTTTAAGCTAAGTAAAGTATGTTCCACTTCTATGTATTTTCATATCAGTCATTAAAGCTATACTTTATATATGAATTATATATAGAAGAATAATTTAACAAAACAAAAAACTGTACTTTGGAAAGATGCATGCATTAGTCAGTCTAGTCTCATCACCTTTGAAATTAAAGACAAAGTTATGGGAAATGATTAATTAATGATTAATTATATTCATTAGACAAGTTGCAAAATCTTTATTCTCATTTGGTATTGGTGGAAGTATGCACTTATCTGGTAATTTTTATAAACTATCACAATTAGGACAGCTAAAATAGTAACACGAATCTTATTTTCCTATCATTTAAAGAGTTTTTTGAAGAAAAAAATGAGAACAATTCAATCTAGAGATGCATTAACGATATATTAAATATATAATTATACCTTAGCCGTTAAACATACAGTAGTCACTGGATTTAAATATATTTATGTTATTAAAGTTGGCAAATATGTGGCTATATATATTTTTGAGTGGATTAGTTTCATGTTACTAACTCAAAAATAATGACTTCCACAAGATTAAGTGATCTTTTTCTTTAACTGCTACTAGATTATCATCCAACCTCTCAAAAGACGGATATATTTTTTATTCATAATTTTTGAATAGTTTAATTTTTTTTTAAAACATATTTTTTTTCTTTGTAATCATATTATATGAATTTATAAATATGTTAAGCAAAAATAGAACTATTTTAAAAATTAAAAAGTATTTTTAAATTTCAGATTTGTTGTCATATACAGTCTTTTAAAATAGGAGATTAAGTGGTTATTGAAGATGATTACTTTATATATTTATATAAATTAGTGGATTCTAATTTAAAGTGGTGGTTACAAAATATGTATTTAGATGCAGTTAAAAAATAAATGTTAAACTAAACATATATTAATAGATCATATTCCTAATTTAATAGAATAGATATCACGATATAAATTACAAAACTGGTGATTATCTATTTTATAGATCCATACTTTTAGTAGTGTAAATAAAAACGAAGAGAAAATGAGTAATATATATGGCTAAATACTAGTTAATATGAAAAAAAAAATATTATACACTCTTGACTAGATATGAAACAAAACATTCTTAAACTAAAGAACATTTGTATTACTATAGTTTGATGTTTTGCGCTGGTGCAGTTGCGCTGAGCTACTCATAGAACAAAGTTTAGCTACTCTTGCTTGTATCATCTTAAACATTAGTAGGAATTCAAACCTTCACTAGAGCCAGATTCAGTGGCTGAACTAGAGATTAATTTTTGGGGTGTCAAAATACTAGTTATAAAAAATAGTAAAAATAATTACGAGGGTCAAAGCTGAGTTGTATACAAGAAATTCTTTATGTTTTTATATGGGTGGGCCTATTAGGCTGGAATGAAGCCTAACGGATATAGTAATGGGTCAAAAAATTAGGCCCAATCTAACTATACTGAATGATCAAAAGTTCATCATATTATTAAACTTGTGAAATGTTCAATTGTGAACGAAAATGAAGTTGAGAAGGTCAACAAGGGAGAGAAGTGGGAAAGCAGAAAGCTCTTATGTAAACCAATGGTTACCCTTAAAGCTAATGACGGTGGCAACAAAGGCAATAGATTCCTTTTTTTTTTTATATCGACCACTAGATGATATCATAAGCATATATAATTCCCATAAGGTTACAAGCCTTAGATTCAAGCACCAGCCTCCAAAAAGAGATCATCTTTAACAAAGCAAGAATAAAACTTGATTAATATTTGAAACAAGGCCAAGCCTAAGGTCTAATCACCATCCCAACTAAGTAGTTTTCTTCATCTCCAAACATAACACGCATGATTTTAAAACAGGCCATACTATCAATGGCCCACGACCACCTTAGCACTCATATCATTAACTCCTCCTAAGGGAGAATTTTCTAGTTTCTACTATGGCTTCCCTCCCCATTTCTTAAAACACAGGAAATATTTAAATAAGACTCCACTCGTATAATTCTATATTGCATTTGAGCCAAGAGTGTAGATCTATGCACTCAGCTCCTCTATTAACTCGTTCACAAATCTATGAAAAAAAACAAATTCCTCTGTGTTAATGTACTAACTTTATTCCTTGTGAGTTTTGTCAAATTCCTACTACGACCAGTATGTCGGCCACTTTATTCTTGTTCTTGTCTTAAAAAAAAGAACAGTCTTTTTTCTTCAAATGTTTCCGTGTCTAATAAGAGTTTCATCTAATAATAATAACTTTTCTCGTGACTTGCATTATCCCTTATATATTAATTGAGAAACATTTGAAAAGATGTAACCTCAAGTTTGTATTAATTAAAAAGTAACATTGCTTAGTTGTCAATCAATTAGCATATCAATTAAACTGACGTGGCGGCTTTAGGTTCAATTGAAATTTGCTAGGGAAAAATAATTAGAGACGCATATAACGCATGTAACATAGTTTATATATTTATATATATCACACGCATGTAATGGAAGAAAAGGAAAATATACGATTTGATAACGATTTGCATATATTAACTATAATAACTTCATTCCTTTTAATTTATGGAAGTGTATATGTAAAATGGAAAATACTTAAATTCAAATAATCATAACGTAATTTATAAATCATTGGTGTAAAGTTTTATTACACAAATATGCAAATAATCATAAAATCATATGAGTAGAAACCTCATTTAATAAATATCCATATTAAAAGTGTGCTATATTACTATGTTTATATCATTTAAATTTAATTATATATCATATACAATATATAAGATTGATTATTTTGATTTATTTACCCTAATTGTGAATAAACAAGAGTAATAGTTAAATTTATATGCNTGTTTATATCATTTAAATTTAATTATATATCATATACAATATATAAGATTGATTATTTTGATTTATTTACCCTAATTGTGAATAAACAAGAGTAATAGTTAAATTTATATGCATACGCCAATTTGTTACATAATAGTAATTGATTTCTTAGTTATTTAATATATATATATATTTATTATTTTATTATTTATAATATGCATATAAATATAAAATAAATAATAAATATAAAATACTTATTGTGCATAAAGTGCAGATCTTAACCTAAGTATTTATCTGTTTAATTATTTTAAAACTTAAATATTTTCTAAATTTCAGGTCAAAACAAACAAACGAAATGAGAATAAAATTCAAAATAAATATTTATACCGAGTAATAACCAAAATATAAAAAAAACATAGCAA
>CAKOAT010391822.1:0-11190 GCA_932364175.1 Eruca vesicaria subsp. sativa
AAGGTTAGGGTCAAGTCAAGGAATGACTTAGACACCATTTGGGAAGAGTTGGAGTAGTGTGCAAGTTTAGGGTTAGGGCTTGTACGGATTTGGTACGGACGGATGTACTCGGACCGTACGGATCCGTACAAGACCAATGTTGCCTTAAGTTGCATAAACTCCACTCTAGAGGGACCATTTGAGCATTGTGCAAATATAGAGTTTGGTGTTACTATTGAGTTAGCTTGGGTCACAAGAAACAAAGTGAACGTGTGACACAAGTAAATGGAACCAAACCGGCAAGAAGAAGTTCGTGTGTGTGTGTGCGAGTTTAGGGTGATATAATAGAGCTGTTGGGAGCTGAGTGTGCTAAACGAATATGCTGAGAGCATCTAAAGAGATAAGGGACAGGCTGGAAAGTTAAAGGCACTTTAACTTTACAGCATTGCACACAAGAAGCTAATCTCGGCCACACAATTCAAATGCATTCAAATGGGAGCATCTCAGCCTTTTATCCAGTCCAAGCTTATCCTTTACAGCTTGCAACAGCAAGACCACGACCAGCACTCTCCTCNTGTTCTTGATTAGTTTCCCTTAATCTACCTCTTTCTTAGACTCTAAATCTCTCCATAATCTCTCAAAGTCTTTAGTTTCTAATCAAGTTCATACTATTGTTTCATCAGATTTCTTTCTCTACCAAACCAACTATCTAAACTCGTTTTCCCTCTCAAACACACACAACCAGAGTTGCTAGATCTCTTAAAAACTAACAGGGAACTCGTCCAGCTTGATCTTCTGAAGCATATTTGAAATTTAAATAGAGCATCAAACCGTTGGAGAGTACTGAGGCAAGTGGGAGATTTATTTACAATAAAAGTCACATGTCTTGCTTAAGGCAAGGAGCTGTTGGGTCAGGTCACTATCAAGCCATTCTGAACGTGCCATTCTCTCTCCCCAGCCTGCTCTGATCCTCACTTCCCACAATATTATAGTTTATGCTTCCCTTGTTTATTCATAGTTTAATGTTGTTGCAAGTTGCTGTATTTTTGGCTATTTAAAGCCTCCATGTATCACGAAATTAATTAAGGCAGAGAGGAGTTCTCTCTCTCTTCAATTCTCTTGTTACTTCACTCTCTCCATACTTTTTACTCTCTCAATCTCGTCCATACTCTCTCTGGTTACACAGACTCACTTAATCTCTCACACAAATACTCATTGAAACCCTCATACTCTCTTAATCTCCTTTACTCTCTCTTTGATTCTCACACAGTCTCTTTACTCTCTTCATCACTATACACGCCCATACTCTGTTTCTCATTACTCTCACATCCTAAACTATAATTTCTCACATGGTATCAGAGCTCTTAAGCTCCTGAAACTCAAAGCTTCTGCAAATCAAGCACAAGCTCACCCTCATTGCTGTTAAAACTATTGGAGATGTTTCTGTCTTGTTGGCTGTTCAGTCTCTTCAAGAGGAAGAAGACTTCAACCATGGCGCGCTCAGAGACTTCCCAAGGTCTATCATCCTTTCTCCTGTCCATCTTGAAGAGATCTCTTGGAAGAAAAATGTTTTGGAGCTGTTTGGCAAGCAAAACTCCAAACAAAATCTGTACAAGCAATTCTGATGTTCTTTTCAAGATGGAGTCTCTCACTATCTTCCAGAAGGTGGCGTCTGGTAAACAGGAAGAAAGGAGAGGTCCTAAGCATGAGAGGTTCAAGGGGAAAGCACACTCATAGGAATGGAGTTGGGTAGAGAACCCAAAATCCAAATCTACCAAGTTCGAGTGAACCATGTGCCTTGGAGGTTCAAGGAACAAGCTCAGGTTCCTTGGTTGTAAGCTAAATCTCTTTCCCTTGAGTAAAGCTTGTGTCTTTATGTCTGGTTGTGTTGAGTGGTGTGTTTAGTATCTTAGGGACAGTTTAAAGTTGCTGAGTTGTTGAACCTAGTTTCTGTCCCAGTATAATTAATAATTGTTTAAATTGTTTCTGGTTGTGTATGGTCTGTTCTAGGAGTTTACTAGCATGGTTATGTCTAGTTAATGTCCTAGTTTAATTATTTGTGAATTGTTTTGTTCTTGGGACAGGTTCAAGTGCTAGAGTTGTTGAACCTAGTTTCTGTCCCATAATACAAAACTGTGTGTGTGGTTCTGTTTTGAATTGTTTCTAAGCTTGCTAGCATGGTCATGAATAGTTATTGCTTTAGATTAATTATATGTGTTCAGAAGGGTCTAGGCGAGTTGTTTAGAACCTGATGTGTGTCTTGTTGCATTGCTAGAGGTCTAGGAGAGTCTCCTGGTCTTTAATGCATTTAAAAATTAAGTCTGATCTTGTTTTGCATCCATATGTTGTTCCTGGTCCTGTGATGCATTCTTAAACTGGTTAAGGTGATTAGATGAGTTATCTAGTCTCTGTTTTTGACATTTAATCATAGTGTTGCTTAAATTGTCATTAAAATTAATATAAATAGCCTAATTGCCTTGCTATTGCTGAGTTATCATACCTGAGCAGTTAGTGATGTTTGTGTGCATGGAGTAATCTGAATGAGTTTAGGTTCTGTCCATTGCATTTTTTTACTCAAAAAACATTGGGATCAGACTTGGTGAGTTATCAAGGGCTGATCCTAGTGTGTGTGGTCTGATTCTTGCTGGAGTTTGAGTGATGTTTCAGGTACACAAGTGTTGTTCTCTGTTCATCGTCAAATCAAGACAAGGAAGAAGACTTTGCCCATGCTGTTCAGAGCCTACACATGATGTATATTCCTGTTTGATCCAGAGCCTACACATGGTGTATATTCCTGACCATGGAGAGATTGTTTGTGAGGAGTCCAGATGGTTGTAAGTCGTGGCTGAAATAAAATATAGCTGAGCTTTGAAGATACTGCCAGAAGGAGTATTGATGGAGAGGCAGACCAGTGTTTGATCAGTCACACACCAAGCTGGAGCTCCTCATGTATTGCAAGAACCGGTTGAATTAAGCGCAGCCTGTTTCGGAGTTGAGCTCCTGGTTCAAAAAGATTTACAAGAGGCAGGGGAGAAGAGATCAAGGGAGGAACCCGTTGACTTAAGCGCAGCTGTAGGGGTGATGCGCTCCTGGTTTCAAAACTCAATGTTGCTCACTTCCAAGCTTGGTCCTTCACTTATTCTCTCCGGATCAAGCTTGAGGAGGGGTAATGATGAGCATTCCTGAAGGTCTATGTCGTTCATTTCCTCACCTCAGATCAGAAGAAACATCAGCATGGACAGCAACAACTTGGTGTTAGAACATATGGCCATCAGAGACTACTTGACAAGAAGATCAGGTGGAGCTGATTGGAATGCAATGGATCAGCCCAAGGCATGGAGTTAGAACAGTTACCTTCTAGTTGGGAAGCTATGGATCAGCTACTATATGGAGTTAGAGCAGTTACCTTCAGTTGGAACAGATACCTTATAGTTGGGAGCTATGGATCAGTTGGGAAGCTATGAATCAGCCCATAACATGTGTGCTTGTACCTGTTTTGTAGAAGCTTCAAGAAGAGGCTGCAATAGTAATTTCAAAAGAAGGCTTAAGTGATCAGTTTGAAGAAGCTGTCACTCCTCACAGTTCTAATCAGCCATATGCAAGGATACAATGATCATTCAACCAGGGATATTATTGGCTGAGAAGCAAGTGGCGTGAGGGATTCCATTATCCAGCCTTCTCCTCATCAAAACAAAAGAGAAGTTCCCTTAACTCAATTCAATTCAATACATTCATCACTTTGCTCTAAAGTCTTTATAAGATATCTAAAATGTTTGAATGAAGTGTTTTATAATGTTGTAAGCAATCTGATTGTGAACTGATGCTATTGCCTTAGTTTAGGTCCATCAGTGATGTCTTGCATAATCTAGAAGCTTGTCTAAGTTTCTTGAGTCATTTAGAAGCTTGTCTAAGTTGCTTGAGTCATTGGTTTTGATCAAACTATTGTGCATTGCTTTAAAAATGATCTTGGATTGAACCATTGGTTTTTGATAAGTACTGATGCACCTTTGGGATATGTATCAGGTACTGTTAAACTGAAGTGAAGAAATGATCACTTTAGTTTAATAAGCAAGCTTGGTCCTAAACTCCATGAGAAGCTTATGGAGTCACCAAGACTTGTGTGGAGCAATGTAGAGCAATGGAGGTGCTCTAAAGGGTGTAGACTGAAGCTAAGAAGATGTGAGAGGAGTGTGGAGGATTAATGATCAATGTGCTAAGTTAGGGTGAGGCCGTACAGATTTGGTACGGACAGATGTACTTGGACTATACGGATCTGTACGGACCACCTCAACTAAAACTCATATTTGATCATTTAGGTCCATTTGGGACTTGGGCAAATTTAGGGTGAAAGTGTACGGATTAGGGTTGATCCGTACACTCCTAAATGTCTTTACTTGTGTCCTAAGGCATTATCAAGTGACTTAAGACACAAGGAACCAAATGAGAGACAAGGAAGAGGAGTTGGTCCGAGAAGGCATCAAATGAGGATCTTGGAGATGCCAAATGCTGTAGCCATTTGAAGATAAGGTTGGCGTGTGTCTTAGCTGTCTTTGGCTGTCCAAAAGGAGTAGAAACAAAGCTAGCCACGTCCACACTTACTAGTCACTCACACGGATGTGCTCTCTTGTCCAAGGAATTCAAATAAAGGCTCCTCTTGCTTTATGACTTCACATGCTTGTCTATAGTAAAGTTGAAAACCCTTGTATCTGATTCTTATCCTTTATAATGCTTTGTATTGTCGAGTGATTAATGTAAGCTGAGAGAGTCTCTCTTCTTCATAAACTTGTTACCATTAATTCTTAGTCTCTTGGTTGTTGACATGAAGGCATGAGAAGAAAGATTGATGTTAAGATGGTTCAAATGAATCCGACATGCTCAAGACTTGGAATGCAAGTCTGTCCGTACAGTCTTGCATCTCACGGAACCAAAGTGACCTAGACTTGCTTGTGAAGTAAGAGAGACACAAGGAACTTAGTCTGAAGGAGATTTGAAGTGTTGGTGACCGTTGAGAAAGAGTACAAAGAGGAGAGATGTCGGCAAGGGTTTAATATTGTTTAAACCCACTTGCAATGGAGCTTAAGGTGCTGTCACTATCTCGCCCAGCTCCTTGTGCAGACCAACTTAAACAAAGCTTATTCTCATTGTCTTTACTTGCCTGATTTGTAGTTTAAATATGTTGTAACCATACCACAAATGGATTAAGGAAAGAGTTCCTCNTTTAATATTGTTTAAACCCACTTGCAATGGAGCTTAAGGTGCTGTCACTATCTCGCCCAGCTCCTTGTGCAGACCAACTTAAACAAAGCTTATTCTCATTGTCTTTACTTGCCTGATTTGTAGTTTAAATATGTTGTAACCATACCACAAATGGATTAAGGAAAGAGTTCCTCATTTTCTCGTGTCTCTCTCTCTCTTAGTCAAACGAGTCTCTCAATCTTTCTCTCTTAATTTCTCATCCAAACTACTCTAGATTCTTACATTCTATCATGGTATCAGAGCTACTAAGAAAACCTTTTATTGATCAAAAGAAAACCTTTTATTGATCACTTACTTGTCTTTGGGTGTTTGTGCTATGTGTTGCAAACAGGTGATCATAGGAACAAACTTGAGGCAAAGAGCACTAAGGCAGTGTTCATTGGGTACTCTACAACACAAAAAGGATACAAGTGTTACTCTCCAGAGACAAGAAGAGTTTTAGTCTCAAGAGAGGTCAAGTTTGTGGAATCTAGAGGTTACTTTGAGGAGAAGAGTTGGGACAATCTCAAGGACCTATCTCAAGGAGCTTCAGATAGGGCAAACAACCTAAGGATGATTATGGAGAGTCTTGGAATTGACATGGGGGGTACGGGTCAGAAAACAGGTCCAGAACAAGGAGATAAGATGGATGCGAGTGCTGAGGCTTCTCATCCTAATCATGAAGGGGGGAATCAAGAGGATTTACCCGCAGGTCAATAGGAACCACACAAGGATCAAGAGGAACCACAAGAGGAAACTCACACGGATCAAGAGGATCCACAGGCTGGTCAAGAACAAGAGGTTCATGATCAGGATGATAACCCAAATCAGGGGGAGTCTGGTGTACAAAATGAAGGTGTTGAGGAAACACAGCCGCTTGGGAGAAGCACAAGGATCAGGAATCACCCATCAAACTGGATCAATACAAGAGTGTATTTCAACAGCCAAGCAGTAGCTCATCCAGCTCAAGCAACATGCTCTCTAGCCCAATATCCTATGGAACATCAAGCATTTATCACTAACCTTGATGAGGCTTATATACAAAAGTCTTATGAGGATGCTATGACAATGAAGGAGTGGAGAGATTCTGTAGAAGATGAGATGGGAGCTATGGAAAAGAATGGAACCTGGTTTGAGACTGAGCTCCCTAAAGGAAAGAAGGCTGTTACCAGCATGCTGTTATTCACCATTAAGTACTTAGCCAATGGGAAACCTGAAAGGAAGAAGACCCGGCTAGTAGCAAGAGGCTACACTCAAGTTTATGGTGAGGATTATCTAGAGACCTTTGCACCAGTAGCAAAGATTCACACAATCAGAATCTTGATCTCTATTGCTGTGAATTTGGAATGGGATCTTTGGCAAATGGATGTCAAGAATGCATTCTTACAAGGAGAACTAGAAGATGAGGTATACATGCGGCCACCACCTGGTATGGAATCAATGGTCAAACTAGGCAATGTCTTGAGACTTAGGAAAGCTATCTATGGTTTGAAGCAATCTCCAAGAGCCTGGTATCACAAGCTAAGCACAACACTGAATGGGAGAGGATTTGTGAAATCTGAGGCTGATCACACCTTGTTTACCCTCACCAGCCAGCAAGGAATCATTGTGATTCTCATCTATGGTGATGACATCATTATCACAGGCAGTGATAAGGAGGGAATCAGCTCAACCAAAGCATTTCTTAAGGCCACATTTGACATCAAGGATTTGGGAGAACTCAAGTATTTTCTCGGAATTGAGATGTGTAGGTGTAAGGAAGGACTGTTTCTCTCTCAAAGAAAGTACACCTTGGACTTATTAAGAGAAGCTGGAGACCTTGGTGGGAGAGCAGCAAAGACACCTCTGGAGGAGGGATATAAAGTAATGCGTGAGGGGGAGTATGAAGACAAAGGATATGAAGATGTGAAGCAGTATAGGAGGATGGTGGGAAAACTTATTTATCTCACTATCACAAGTCCAGATGTTTGCTTTGCGGTCAACCAAGTAAGCCAGCATATGCAAGCCCCCAAGATGCATCATTGGAACATGGTGGAAAGAATTCTGAGGTACTTAAGAGAAGCACCAGGACAAGGAGTATGGATGGGTTGCAACAAGAGTACTGAAATAGTTGGGTATTGTGATGCTGACTGGGCTGGAGATAGGATAGACAGGAGGTCTACAACCGGCTATTGTACCTTTATTGGAGGCAACTTGGTAACATGGAAGAGCAAGAAGCAAAAGGTTGTTTCCTGCTCAAGTGCTGAGTCAGAGTATAGAGCCATGAGAAAGCTAACAAGTGAGCTGATTTGGATCAAAGGGCTGCTTAAGTGTTTGGGAATTGAGACTACAACACCTATCACTATGCATTGTGATAACCAGGCGGCTATACACATTGTAAGCAACTCTGTGTTTCATGAGAGGACTAAACACATTGAAGTAGACTGCCACAAGGTTAGACAAGCAGTGGAACAGAAGGTGATCTTGCCATGCTACACAAGAAGTGAAGACCAACTTGCAGATATCTTCACCAAGGCAGGAAGTTCTAAGGTTTGTGAGTCCATCCATCCGAGGTTGGGACTCATAGACCTCTCATGTCAATAAGCTCTCCTCTATGAAGTGATCTACTCTTTTTCCTTAGCTTGGGTTTTGTCCCATTGGGTTTTACCTAGTTAAGGTTTTAATGAGGGATTGCTTCATGGCTTCCAAGCTTGACTTGTTTCACATGGTCAAGCTTGAGGGGGAGTGTTGACATGAAGGCATGAGAAGAAAGATTGATGTTAAGATGGTTCAAATAAATCCGACATGCTCAAGACTTGGAATGCAAGTCTGTCCGTACAGTCTTGCATCTCACGGAACCAAAGTGACCTAGACTTGCTTGTGAAGTAAGAGAGACACAAGGAACTTAGTCTGAAGGAGATTTGAAGTGTTGGTGACCGTTGAGAAAGAGGACAAAGAGGAGAGATGTCGGCAAGGGTTTAATATTGTTTAATCCCACTTGCAATGGAGCTTAAGGTGCTGTCACTATCTCGCCCAGCTTCTTGTGCAGACCAACTTAAACAAAGCTTATTCTCATTGTCTTTACTTGCCTGATTTGTAGTTTAAATATGTTGTAACCATACCACAAATGGATTAAGGAAAGAGTTCCTCATTTTCTCGTGTCTCTCTCTCTCTTACTCAAACGAGTCTCTCAATCTTTCTCTCTTAATTTCTCATCCAAACTACTCTAGATTCTTACATTCTATCATTGGTTACTAAATCTCTAAGTCTCTTGTTACTAAATCTCTCATCTCTTAAGTCTCTTGATACAAAGTCTCTCTCTCAATCTCTCTTAGTCTCTCACGGATCTCATTCATCAATCTCTCTTCCATCTCTTTTCATTCTCTCATATTTGTGTTCATCACTCAAAGGCACTTGAGCTCTGAAACCTTTTATGGTATCAGAGCCAGGTTGCTCAGTTCCTGAAGTTGCTTTCGCTCACACAAGCTCACAAGCTCACTCATTTCAAGACTAGTTCATCCGCACCTCAAGATCTCACCTTTGAAGCTCAAGAAGGCAGTTTCACTCAAGCGGCTTGGCTTCAACATGGAGCATACAAGAGTCATTGTCATTCCAGTCAAGCTTGAAGGTCCAAACTATCTCCTCTGGTCTCGCCTTGTCAAAACAGCTTTGGGTGGTAAAGGGTTATGGAGCCATTGTACCTCAGATGCTCCAAACTCGTCCAAAGCTGTATTCGTTGAAGAGAGCTCTTTAAAAGGTGAAACCGGGTCCAGATTTTCCTCAGAAGAGAAGTGGCAACAAGATAACCTTCTGGTGCTGTCTATTCTCCAAGCGTCCATAGCTCCATCTATCCTTGATGCTTACTCCTACTGTGAGAGTGCTAAGGCGCTTTGGGATACTTTGAGAAAGATCTATGGGAACCTCTCAAACCTCAGCCGTGTCTTTGAGATCAAGAGGGTTATCAATGCCTTGTCTCAAGAGGATGTAAAGTTCACAACACATCTAGGGAAGTTCAGAGCCCTTTGGTCTGAGCTAGAGATGTTGAGACCTCAATCACTTGACCAAGATGTGTTGAATGAAAGGAAGGAGCAAGATAAGGTGTTCAGATTGCTCTTAACCCTCAGTCCTATGTACAACGACCTAATCAAGCATATACTCCGGTCAGCGAAGCTCCCAACACTTGAAGAAGTGTGTTCTCAAGTCCAAAAGGAGGAAGGGTCTTCTGGTTTGTTTGGAGCAAAGGAGGTTACACTCCTTGCCTCTCAAGCTGAAGCTTCTTCCCGGACCAACAAAGCTTCTCCCCGGTTCAACAAGAAGGATAGGAGAGGCGCTAAGTGTGAGCATTGTAAGAAGGATGGTCACACCAAGGAGAGATGTTGGGTCTTGGATCCAAGTCTCAAACCTGCCAAGTTCAAATGAGCCGTGATCATGGAGGTTCAAGAGATCAGCTCAGATCTCTTGGTTGTAAGCTAAACCACCTAACCCTTAATAAGAGCTTGTGTGTTTATTTTTCATGTTGTGCATTGAGTGGTGTGTTTGTCCCAGGATCTCCTGGTCTCATTTTGCATTAGCTAAGTGTATTGCCATGACTTAATCATATAGAATGTGTTGTAGGATTAAGAGGTTTGTCTTGGCTACTTACATCTATATTGATAAGTTGTTTTGCGTACATGAGCTTATAATGATTCAATCCGGTTCATTGTGTCTTGATGCTAATGACATAGTTGATCCATCAAAGAAGTAGTATTTCGAGGATGTCAAGACTACTTGTGGCTTTGGTTTTGATCAAACTTATTGACCTGAGTGTAGATATGGATCCATGACAATGAGAAGAGAAGAAGAAGATAATGCACTTGGACGTGTATGTTATGATCAGTCCGTACAAGTGTACGGATGACCTAGAGTGCCTTGCAAGCAAAGGAACATTCAAACCCGGTTTGAATGTGAGAGAGAGCCATTGGAATGTCAAGACAAGAAAAGAGGATCCGTTGAAGTAGAAGACAAGAGGAAGAGGAGACAAAAGAGATTAGTTTAAGATTATAGTACAAAGGGGATTAGTTTATTAGTATACATTGTATACCGTTTAGGAGAGGTCACTTTTAGTGTCCAGACCTTATTTGTTTATACTTATTTGGGTAGATCTAGGTTAGGGAGATTTAGCTATTTATATTCATGTAAAGCCTCAGAATTAATTCAAGGAAAATTAATCCTTCCTACACTCTTACTCTCTCGTGCAATCTCTCTCTCTCTCTCTCTTCCCTCACGGATTAAACCTACTCTCTCTCTCCTGTTCTTGACTAAACCTCTCTTGTTCTTCACTAAACTAACATTGTATCAGAGCTAATGCTCCTGATTTCCTAAAAACACTTCCGCAAACACACTCTAAATCTCTTACTCTTTCATTTGAACCAAAAAATTTTGTGTTCTTTCACTCTTTTCTCTTTGGACCGTTGGACAATAGGTCGGCCAAAGTGTGTTCTTGTCTTGTATTTGGGTGATTCTCACCATTATCTTCCTCACCAGAGTACTAACACTACTCACCAAACGCTACTCTTGTCCAAACTACTCTTTCCACTCACTTCACACTTCGGCTTCCATTTTTACCCGCTGGACAATAGCTAGACGAGATGGAGAAGATGGAGCATCAACAGTACAAGACTATCATCATACCAGCTACCCTAAAGGGAGCTAACTATCTCACCTGGTCAAGATTGGCTAGGACGGCTCTTGGAGGCAGAGGCTTGTGGGGGCATGTAACGGCAAGTGAAGCACCAAAGCAGACTGGCCAAGGAGCTGACGGCAAGGAGGTTGTAGAGAAAGATGAAGGCAAATGGGAACAAGAGGATCTCATGGTGCTGTCTATCCTACAAAGCTCACTTGATACACCTATCATGGATGCCTATTCTCACTGTGAGACGGCAAAGCAACTTTGGGACACCTTACAAAAGGTTTATGGTAACACTTCCAACCTTACAAGGATCTTTGAAGTCAAGAGGG
>CAKOAT010392266.1:0-11128 GCA_932364175.1 Eruca vesicaria subsp. sativa
AAGGTAAGGCAAATGATGGTTCTTGGAGAGATCTTGCCATGCTATACAAGGAGTGAGGATCAGTTGGCGGATGTTTTTACTAAGGCAGCTAGCCAGAAGACTATGGAGTCCATACACATCAGGTTAGGACTCATAGATCTTTCTGGTCCTAGCTAAGCTCCTTGGCCGTGGGGTCTTTACTCTTTTCCTCACCAATCCGATGAGGTTTTTAATGAGGAAGACCTCATGGCTGTTCAAGCTAGACTGGTTCTATGGAGTCTAGCTTGAGGGGGAGTGTTGAGATGGAGACACAAGGGTCTGGCCATGAGAGAAAAGAAATGGGAAGAGTTGGTCATGTAGGTTTGGTACGGACGGATGTACTCAGACCGTACGGACCTACATGAACCATACTTGACCATTTCTACATTGGCAAGAGCCTTGTGTTGAGATCTGAGTGTTACAATGTATTTGAGGAGCATTGGGTAAGTTTGGTATGAGAGAAGAAGAGGAGAGACACCTTGGGCAAAGTTAGGGAGAGTGGTCCGTACCGTACGGCCAGTACGGACTTGTACGGACTAGCCAAAGTTTGGCTAAACCAAAATGTGTTCTACTTCACATTTAAGCTTGGGCAAAAATAGGGTGAGTTGTACGGACATACCTGGTCCGTACAACTATGGTTACCTTGGTAAAGAAGGTAAGAAGGAGAGACTTGGTTAGAGGAAGAAGGTTTGGGTCCGGAACTCTCTAAATGGAAGAGAAGGTTAGCTTGGCAAGATGACCGTTTANGTCAAGATCCTTTTGGTATCAAGCATGTGAAGCATTTGGTCCACTCATTTCTAATTAGGCGCCTAGCTTAGTGTTGACTACACATGCTTAGTCTACTCTCTCTTATGCGTGTATACCCTAATGTATTCTCCTATATATTGTAAGCTCAAGATTAATAATAAATCAGACAGTTCCATTATCTTAATCTCTCAAGTTCTTAGTCACTAAAATCTGTAAAACACATTTCTAGTCAATCCGGTTACCAATCTCTTTCTCTAGTCTCTTTCAATCTATTTTCTAAGCTCAAATCTCTCTAAACCTCTAAAAATATTACTTGGAACCATCTATCTTGGAAGCCTACTCCTACTGTGAGAGCTCCAAAGAGTTGTGGGATACACTACAAAAAGTGTATGGCAACATTTCCAACTTGAGCCGAGTGTTTGAAGTCAAGAAAGCTATCAACAGTCTCCATCAAGAAAGCATGGACTTTAACCAACACTTTGGGAAGTTCAGAGCTCTGTGGGCCGAGCTAGAGATGCTACGGCCAAGCACCTTGGATCCTAATGTGCTCAATGACCGGAGGGAACAAGACAAGGTCTTTGCCCTCCTTCTCACCCTTCACCCCGGCTACAATGATCTTATCAAACACATGCTCCGGGCCGAGAAGCTACCAACACTAGAGGAGGTGTGTGCTCAGATTCAGAAGGAACAAGGGTCAGTGGGGTTATTTGGAGGCAAAGGCAAGCTGGTCCTAGCAAACCAAGTGGAAGGAGCTGCCAACAAAAGCCATTTCAAGCCGGAGGACAAGAAAGTGTGGATTTGTGACCATTGTAAGAAGAAGGGTCATGGGAAGGACAAGTGCTGGCTTGTCCAGCCACATCTCAAGCCTATGAAGTTCAGGAACCAACCTAATGATGCAAGAGCTAACTTCTCTGGTGATGTGAGCGAGCCACCCACTCCTACCACCAACCAATCTTACAATGGACCCGGAAATGGTGAGATCAAGGCATTGGCATCCAGCAGTTTGAGGACCAACCAAGATGAGGCTATCAAGCGTTCAGACATTGAGGCTCTCATCAAGATCCTCAAGGATAACTCTGGTAACACTCTTGTTTTCTCCTTACATGCTTCGGCCAATGGTATAGCTCTAGAAAGTTCAAATTTGACAAAACCTTTAGTCATTGATTCCGGGGCTAGTCACCACATGATTAGTGATCTAAGTTTGATTAAAAATGTCACTCCTGCTCTAGGAAATGTTATGGTAGCTGATGGTAACAAGGTCCCCATTAAAGGCATAGGTGATCTAAAGCTATTTGAGAAAGAATCTAAAGCTTTTTACATGACTAGTTTTACCTCAAATTTATTATCAGTTAAGAGAGCCACTAATGACTTGAATTGCAATGTTATATTCACTCCTAATGATGTCTACTTTCAAGATATTGACTCTTGTAGGTTGCTTGGCAAAGGTGTAGGCAAGGGAAACTTATACTTGCTAGAAGACACTAAGCTTGCATCCGATCTATCTATTGCTTTCAGTTCAAGTTTTAATTTCCCTAAAGATGTAATGTGGCATGCTAGATTAGAACATCCTCACTTTCGTGCTTTGAACATCATGTTGCCTAGTATCTCATTTCAAAAGGATTGTGAAGCTTGTATCTTAGGAAAACATTGTAAGAGTGTGTTTCCTAAATCTAGTACAATCTATGAGAACTGCTTTGATTTAATCCATTTGGATGTATGGACTGCACCATGTCTATCTAGGGAACATCATAAGTATTTTGTGACCTTTATAGATGAAAATTCTAAATATACATGGATCACATTGCTTCAGTCAAAGGATAGGGTGTTAGATGCATTCATGAACTTTCAAACTTATATCTCTAACCATTATAATGCAAAGATTAAGATTTTAAGATCAGATAATCGAGGGGAGTATACAAGCAATGCATTCAAAACCCACCTAGCCAAACATGGGGTGATCCATCAAACAAGTTGTCCATACACTCCACAACAAAATGGTGTGGCCGAGAGGAAGAATGGGCATCTCATGGAGGTCACTAGAAGCATGATGTTCCACACAAGTGTACCTAAAAGATTTTGGGGAGATGCAGTCCTAACCGCATGCTACCTGATCAACCGGATTCCCACAATAGTTCTTCAAGACCATGTTGACATGAAGGCAAATAAAGATAAATAGGATCAGATAGCTAAAGGGGAGTTTGGTCGGCAATGACTTAGGACACAAGTCTGTCCGTACAAGTCTTGCTTCTCAAGGTACCAAACAAACCTAAATACTCTTGGGAACCAAGGAAAGGGATGGATACTCGCCTATAATGGGTTTAGGAGTGGAGAAGACCGTTGGGAGGTCAAGACAAGAAGAGAGATGTCGGCAGCAATAAAATAGTATAAAGATCACATGTCTCCTCTTGCCTTGGAGCCGTTACTCACCTGTCCCTTTCTACGTCAGCCCACTTGTGAAGAGCTTCTTTGTTTAGAATATCCTATTTGTCTAAGTTGTGCCTGATATGGCTATAAGTAAACCTTGTATGCAAACTAAAATGAATTAAGGAAAAATGTTCCTCTTATTCTTATTGTCTCTCATTCTCTCTCACGGAAATCTCCCTCTCACTCTCTAGGTTTAACCTAAACTCTCAACAAATCTCTCTTTAATTCTCTTAAACTTTCATGGTATCAGAGCTCTTTAGCTCTTGAGATCAATTCTTCATTTTATTCTCTTCAATTCTTCCGCAAAACTCTTTGTGGTCTTGTCTATTTTTGGCAAAGTTCTTCCTGTTCTTGAGCATTCTTCATTTCCAGTCTCAAATTTTTACCAAAAATGGAAAAACTCGAAAATGAGGTCTTCAAATCCGTGTCTATTCCGGTTACACTCAAAGGAACCAACTATCTACTATGGTCTAGGCTTGTTAAAACTGCTCTTGGAGGCAGAGGCTTGTGGGAGTATGTTGCGGATGGTAAAGACCCAAAGAAAGCTATCCTAGGAGAGGATGGTAAGGAGGTTGCTGCTGCGGCTGAAGAAGATGGGAAGAGGGGTCAGAAGGATCTCATGGTTCTCTCCATCATCCAGAACAGCCTTGAACCTTCCATCTTGGAGGCATATTCCTACTGTGAGACATCCAAGGATCTGTGGAACACACCCCAGAAGGTATATGGCAACATATCTAACATAAGTAGAGTGTTTGAAGTCAAGAGGGCTATCAATACTCTTAGTCAAGAGGACACTGAATTTTCCAAGCACTTTGGGAAGTTCAGATCACTGTGGGCTGAGCTTGAAATGTTGAGGCCGGCCAGTGTTGATCCGGATGTGTTGAATGAGAGGAAAGAGCAAGACAAGGTCTTTGCTTTGTTGTTTACTCTCAACCCTGGTTATTGTGATTTAATCAAACACATCCTAAGAAGTGAGAAGCTACCATCTCTAGAGGAGTTGTGTGCTCAAATCCAGAAGGAACAAGGGTCAGTAGGACTTTTTGGTGGCAAAGGAGAATTAATTATGGCAAGTAAGGCTGAGGCAGGAGAAAGATCAGAGGGTGTTGCCAACAAGGGTGCTTATAAACCAGAAGACAAGAAGGTTTGGGTGTGTGATCATTGCAAGAAAAAGGGTCACGGTAAAGACAAATGTTGGATCCTCCACCCACACCTCAAACCTCAGAAGTTCAGGACTCCATACTCCGATGCAAGGGCTCACTTCTCTGGAGAAGTTGGCGAGCCATCTACTCCGGGTCCAATGAACTCTCTTGCGGCTGGTGAGGGAAAGACTTTAGCATTCAGTGGTTGCTCCACAATGAGGCCTAAGCAAGATGAGACAATCAAGAGGTCAGACATTGAGTCTCTCATCAAGGCACTCAAGGAGAACTCTGGTAACACACTTGGTACTTCTTTAAATGCTTCATATAGACTGCCAAGTAGTAGTATATCTCTAAATGCTTTGATAAGTGAATGTACTAAGTCCAAACCTTTAGTAATTGACTCTGGAGCTTCTCACCACATGATTAGTGATGCTAGGTTGATTAGTAATGTTAAACCAGCCTTAGGAAATGTTATGATAGCAAATGTGTTAAACTGAAGAACATATGGAGCTTGTACAAATATAGGGCAAACTCCTAAAGATGTTCATAAGGCTTATATGAAGCTTTATAAGTGATGAGAAGCTTATACAATGATGAAATAAAGTCGAGAGAGGGTTCAGATACATGTGGAGAAGTGTTTGGAGGAGCTTAGGAGAGAAAGGCTGAGAGTGCAAAAAAAGGGTCGACCGTACGGACGGCGTACGGACTGTACGGACCGGTACGGACGAGTTCGACCTAAAATGCATTTATATCAGCCTTTGGGAAGTTCTTGAGCTGTGCAAAGTTAGGGTGAAAACCTGTACTGTCAAACCCTAATTTGGACAGTCAAGAGATGATGGCTTGGGATACAAGGCATAAGGAGTGTCTATGGAAACTTGAAGGGCAAGAGAGAAGTGAAGGAAAAGGATATTCTGTTCGAGATGCTTTGGAAAGCAACAAGGAAGAGTGTGTGCTCTCTTGACCGTTTATGGATAAGGTTTCTTATCCATCCAGCTCGTCCTAGACAAGATGCAAGTTGGCGTGAGCTGCAAAGACCAAGACTCTCCTTTATTGACCAAAGTGTGTGGAGCATATGGTCCAAGCATTTCAAAATATCAGCTCCTCTCTTGTTGACTACACATGTGTGAAGTATCTGATTGTAAACCCTAGTAGAAAGCTGTCCATCCTATTTAAATAAGTCCTTGGACGATTTGTAACTCTTAAGAGAGTTAGGGGGTTCTCCCCTTCTCCTTCATAAATCTAAAGTCTGGTTACATAATCTCTTAGTCTCTTTGTCTCTCTAGTCTTTTAATCTCTCCATAAATCTCTTTCTCTCATCAGATTCTCATTCAACTAATTCAAGACTTCATGTTGCCTTCTAGGCGAGTTCATCACACACACAATCAGAGTTCTATTTATAAAAATGTTATGGTATCAGAGCCAGGTTCATCTGAGCTTGGTTCTTGCTTCCGCTGAAGCTCAAAGCTTCCCCCATGTCGTTTCAAGCCTAGAAGAAACTCCATGGACCAGGCGGCTGTTCTACTCTTCAAGAAGAAGGTGTGTTCATCCATGGTGTCCAGAATTTGTCTCTAGTTGATCCACACTCTCTCATGACGCCCATGAAGAAGGAAGAAGCTTGGAAGCCATGGTGTTTGAAGCGGTCTGATCAACCATACTTCAAATCACTGTCCAAGTTAGTTCTTATTCAAAGACCAAGGAGAAAGGTGAAAGCTTTCAAATGGTACTGGTGTGGCGAGTTCAACATGAAGAAAGGTGGGATCTTTAAACATGGTGGGGTCAAGGAGAAGGTTGGCGCAAGGGTTGAGATGTTGGGTTGCAAACCAACACCTCAAATTTGTCCATTCAAGAACCGGTTAACCATTGGTGGATCAAGGAACCAGCACAGGTTCCTTGACTGTAAGTTAACCTCCTTCCCTTGTATAAAGCTTGAGCCTTTAAGATCTGGTTGATGTGTTGTGTTTGATTGAAGACCTGAGGATAATTAAGATTGCTAAATGGTATTGTTTAGAATCTGTCCCAGGATGCTTTAAAAGTCTTGATTAGTGCTTGAGTGTTAAAATGCTTGCCTCGGTTTGGTTATAAGTGTGTTAGGATGTTAGATAAAGTCTAAATCCTGTGTGCTTTTAATTAAAACTGAAACCGATTTAAAGGTATTGCATTGTCTGATGGTTGTTGATGATTAATATTGCTTTGCCTCAGTTCTAAAATGATGTATGATAGATTGTATTGTCTGATCATGTTGCATTCATAAATTAGAATCTGATTAAGGTCATTGAATATTATCATCTTGTTACTGCCTTAAGGTTGAGCAAATAGATGGATGTCTATGATTGTGATTAAGGCAGGGTTTATTACCTTAATGCTTAGTAGTGTATCTTGGCCGGATCATACTTTTATTGAGAGAATGGTTGCTTGCTTAGATATGAACTTGATCATGACAAGTATCAATCGTTTGCAATGCTTGTGTCATTGTGATCAAACTTGATGATTAGTAAAGGTTTGATCACAATGCAAATGTGTCTTATCTTGTTTGGATTTTAAGTCGTGTTTCAGGTTTATAAGGAATGGACTTTGTTCAGCACCCATCCAAGACAAGAGGAAGGCGTGGTCCATTGTGTGGAGCAATGGCATGGTTCTTGGTGTAGAAGCCGGTTTTAGAAGCGCAGACCACAAGGTTGTTGAGCTCCTGGTTCAAGGCACACAAGAAGAAGAAGGTCACCACCAAAGTCATGAGGAAGGCCGGTGATCCATGGGTACTTGAAGCTGAAGGTAAGAGGGTGGATCAGTGATTTAAGCGCAGCTGTTGGGATGGTGTGCTCCTGATCTTGAAAACTTATTGAGGCTCATTTCAAGATTGAACCTAGACTCAATTCAAGCTTGAGGTGGGGATTCAAATGAGCAACCTGAGGTGCCAAAGTTCAAGACCTGATTCCTCCTTACCATTGAAGCAAATGAAGATGAAGCCATCCGGGTTTAGGCTGTGGCGAGTCTAGACAAGAGAGTGTTCAGAGTACTCTTGGCTGTGTGGAGTTGAAGGCTAATCTATCAATGCGGCTTCTAGTTTGAAGTGGTTGAAGAGGTAGCTGAAGCATTCACCAGCATTCCATCAAGATGGTGAGTTCAAAGAAAAGAAGCTGCAATGGTTTGTTATGAAGACATATGTGTGATCATGGAGCTATCCTTCCAAGCTTGACTTGTTCCACATGGTCAAGCTTGAGGGGGAGTGTTCAGAAGCTCCTATGATCCAAGAGTGGAGTGAGAGCTTGGTGGTTATTCAAGAAGAGAAGTGAGATCTCATGAAGAAGAAGCAGCCAAGTCTCATAAGGTGTTGATACACAATGAAGAAGAGATCTGGTATATCCGAGCACTTGAACCTAACAAGAAGGTTAGGTGAAAGGGGGAGAGACCAAGATCGGTTCTTCATGTGTACAAGAGAAGAGATGGTAGAATGTGCAATCTTAAGGTGTAGGCTTGTATGGATTTGGTATGGACGGATGTACTCGGACCATACGGATCCATACAAGACCAAAGTGGCCTTANGAAGAAGAGATCTGGTATATCCGAGCACTTGAACCTAACAAGAAGGTTAGGTGAAAGGGGGAGAGACCAAGATCGGTTCTTCATGTGTACAAGAGAAGAGATGGTAGAATGTGCAATCTTAAGGTGTAGGCTTGTATGGATTTGGTATGGACGGATGTACTCGGACCATACGGATCCATACAAGACCAAAGTGGCCTTAAGATGCATATAATCTATCTCTAAGCTGATGCACATCTATAGCATCACATGAGGGCCATGATCCAGGGTCTTTGTGTGTCCATCACACTGATGAGAACACAAAGACCCATTGGCCATTCCCTAGGCCCTGAAGGCTCTACTCTTTTCCTTACAAGACCAAGCTTGTAAGGTTTTTAATGAGGGAGTTCTTCAAGGTTCCAAGCTTGACTTAGGATCTTCTAAAGTCAAGCTTGAGGGGGAGTGTTAAACTTAAGAACATATGGAGCTTGTACAAATATAGGGCAAACTCCTAAAGATGTTCATAAGGCTTATATGAAGCTTTATAAGTGATGAGAAGCTTATACAATGATGAAATAAAGTCGAGAGAGGGTTCAGATACATGTGGAGAAGTGTTTGGAGGAGCTTAGGAGAGAAAGGCTGAGAGTGCAAAAATAGGGTCGACCGTACGGACGGTGTACGGACTGTACGGACCGGTACGGACGAGTTCGACCTAAAATGCATTTATATCAGCCTTTGGGAAGTTCTTGAGCTGTGCAAAGTTAGGGTGAAAACCTGTACTGTCAAACCCTAATTTGGACAGTCAAGAGATGATGGCTTGGGATACAAGGCATAAGGAGTGTCTATGGAAACTTGAAGGGCAAGAGAGAAGTGAAGGAAAAGGATATTCTGTCCGAGATGCTTTGGAAAGCAACAAGGAAGAGTGTGTGCTCTCTTGACCGTTTATGGATAAGGTTTCTTATCCATCCAGCTCGTCCTAGACAAGATGCAAGTTGGCGTGAGCTGTAAAGACCAAGACTCTCCTTTATTGACCAAAGCGTGTGGAGCATATGGTCCAAGCATTTCAAAATATCAGCTCCTCTCTTGTTGACTACACATGTGTGAAGTATCTGATTTTAAACCCTAGTAGAAAGCTGTCGATCCTATTTAAATAAGTCCTTGGACGATTTGTAACTCTTAAGAGAGTTAGGGGGTTCTCCACTTCTCCTTCATAAATCTATGTCTGGTTACATAATCTCTTAGTCTCTTTGTCTCTCTAGTCTTTTAATCTCTCCATAAATCTCTTTCTCTCATCAGATTCTCATTCAACTAATTTAAGACTTCATGTTGCCTTCTAGGCGAGTTCATCACACACACAATCAGAGTTCTATTTATAAAAATGTTAAAATGGTGATAGCATTCCAATAAAAGGTGTTGGTGATTTAAAGCTATTTGAGAGAGAGTCCAAAGCATTTTATATGCCTTCTTTTGCATCAAATCTTTTATCTGTCAAGAAAATAACCACTGATCTTAATTGCAAAGTTATTTTCAGTCCTAATGATGTTGTAATTCAGGATATTGAGACTCTTATGTTGATTGGAAAAGGTGTGGCCGAGAAGGACTTGTACCTCCTTGAAGATACCAAGACTAGTTTCCCTTATGCTTTTAGTTCCATTCCTGTTTTAGATAATGATGTATTGTGGCATGCTTGGTTAGGTCATCCTCACTCACGTGCTCTGAACCTGTTATTGCCTAATGTATCTTTTCACAATGATGGATGTGAGGCATGTATTCTTGGCAAACATTGCAAGAGTGTATTTCCAAAATCATCCACTCTTTATGAAAGTTGCTTTGATCTTATTCATTCAGATGTGTGGACTGCCCCATGCATTTCTAGAGAGAATCATAGATACTTTGTTACATTTATAGACCAAAAATCTAAGTATACATGGTTAACTATGATTCAATCAAAGGATAGGGTGCTAGAGGCATTTGTTAATTTTCAAAATTACATCACTAATCACTTTAATGTCAAGATCAAAGTTTTCAGGTCAGATAATGGGGGTGAATATACAAGTCTAGCATTCAAAAACCACCTTTCAAAGCATGTCATCATTCATCAAACCAGTTGTCCTTATACCCCACAACAAAATGGTGTTGCTGAGTGGAAAAACAGACATCTTATGGAGGTGGCCAGATCTATGATGTTCTACACAAACATGCCAAAAAGATTCTGGAGTGATGCTGTGATGACTGCATGTTATCTCATCAATAGAACTCCAACCAGGGTCTGGACGATTACACACCATATGAGGTATTGAATAAAAGAAAACCCTCCATTGATCACTTAAAGGTTTTTGGGTGTTTGTGTTATGTTTTACAGCCAGTTGCACATTGAAACAAGCTAGAGGCAAGAAGTACTAAGGCTGTATTCATTGGCTACTCCACAACACAAAAAGGGTATAAGTGTTATGCACCTGAAGCCAAGAGGGTATTGGTGTCAAGGGATGTGAAGTTTGTGGAATCCAGAGGGTATTTTGAAGAAAAGGATTGGGATAGTCTCAAAGACCTTTCTCAGGGTGCCTCGGATAGGGCTAACAACTTGCGCATCATAATGGAGAATCTTGGTATTAACATGACACCATCAAGGGATACTACTGAATCAACTGGTGGTTCAAGTCAGGACCAAGGCAGAGATGAGGGTCAAGAGGGTTCTCATCCTGATCCTGAAGGGAAAATCAAGAGGGTTCTAGCCAAGATCAAGAAGACATCTATGCTGGTCCAGAACAAGAGGTTAATGATCAGGATGAAAACAATCATGTAGAGTCACCACCACAGGAGCAAGAGGCAACTATGGATGGAGAAGCATTAGTTGAGGAGGTCCGGCCGCTTAGGAGAAGCACAAGGGTCAGGAATCCGGCATAAAATTGGATCAATACAAGAGCTTACTTCAACAGCAATGCAGTAGCTCATCCTACTCAAGCTACATGCTCTCTAGCCCAATATCCTATGGAACATCAAGCGTTCATTACTAACCTTGATAATGCTTATATACCAAGGTCATATGAGGAAGCTATGGCAACCAAGGAGTGGAGAGAGTCTATAGTGATATTTTTATAAGAAGAAGTTGTTTGAGTGATGGTTAATCCGTGAGACTTAAGGGAAAGACAAAAGAGAGTTTAATGATGGTGAAAGTCTAGGATGAGTGTGTGAGAGACTAATGAGATTAGGATGAGACTGATGAGAGATTAAGAGACTTTGTAAGAAGATTAATGAAGAACAAGACTTGAGAGAATCAGACTAGT
>CAKOAT010392377.1:0-11127 GCA_932364175.1 Eruca vesicaria subsp. sativa
GAAAACGGTTTTTATCGCAAAACGGTCCGGAAGGACCTAAAACGCGATAAAACCCATCTCGCGATTTCAACGGAATCAAACCCGCGGATTTGATAACGTTTTGACAGTTTACTCGCAGAAAGAAAATAAAAGTTAAGTTTAAAACATAAAAGGAAGATTTGAAGAGAAATAGAAGATTTCCGCAGAAGAAAAGGAAGGATCGAGAAGAATGGAAAGTTCCCGATTTAAGTCAAATCTGGGCGAAATGGAAAGATCGGATAGCCAAGATGAGGAGTATATAAAGAGGAGGTCTAGGGCAGAAGCAAAGACACATGAAATTCAGAGCTCTCACCACCAAAACTAGCAATTAGGAATATTTCCGTTTTTCTGTTAGCGAGCTGCGTCTCAATTAGGGTTTTCTAGTTCTTACGCTTTCGACGATTCTCTTTGTACCAGTTCAATGCAGATTCGGAATAAGAACCTCCTTGCTTTCAATCTCTCTTATTTTCGTTTTTATTCTAAGTATTTTTGTCATCTTAATCTTTGTTGTGCGGTTCTCGCAGATAGCCGGTTCCTCTGGAAACTTAGGGTTTTCCCGAAGTTTCCTTTTTTACGATTTATTGACAGTAGGGTGAAATCGACTCCCACATATACCATATTACTTTAGTTAATTTAGGTCATTTTAGGTTATATATAGTAATATATATACTTGTGTGTTTATTTGGATATGCCAAGAGATAAAGTGCATATATGTAAGTTTAAGGTCAAATAAAAAGAAAAAAATTGTATATTCAAACTGAAAACAAAGCTAAACATGAAAGATTGAAAATGGAAATAAAATAAATTGTTTCCGTAACGATCAACTGATCTCGATCTCTTCAAGCTTGCACCATCTATTTATGTCTTTTTCGAGGTTGGTATTCACAAAAGAGATGAGTTTGTCGTTGTCTTGTACGATGATGTGGTTTACGTCTCCATCGTTGTCCTCAACGTTCCCGTTGTCTACGCCATCTTTGTTTATGCCGTTTATATCATCGTTACCATTATCGTCTATGTCGTTGCCGTTACAGTTGTCGTCTCCATCTCCGTTGTCATCATTATCTCCATCACTATCATCTAGTTTTCACTGTTTATATCGTCGTTGTCTATCTCTCTGTCTTCTTCTTCTATGTCTTTGTGTCGTTAATGTCTTTTTACTAATAAACAAAAAAATAACCACTTAATGTTTTATAAGAAATGAAATTTGGATCCTTGATGTTAAAGATAAATTAAAGATCTAACGGTTGAGATTTTATGTAGACATATGTCAAATCAAGTTTGGTCTAAAGAATATAATAAATTAATATTTCTCCTTTTTTAGTTACATTGGAATGAAAGTGGGCTTTTTAGTTATCAGTTTAGTTACAATTTGACTACTTTATTTAGAAAAAAGAAAACTGTTAGAGAAAAGTGTCTTGGTAGCAGAATGTGCCTTATTATGTTAATAAAACATGAAAACTGTCTTTTTGAGTGTAATTCTTTCATATATATGATACAAACATAAAATAGTGAAATACGGATCTTCCACTAACTAACTTTTATAACTTTATGTTTCAGGGTGACTCTCACCAATATATTTAAATATTTTTACGAGAAAAACATAATATTATAAAACCAGTGATGTCCCGTTGGCCAACTTTTGTAAATTGATGTTTCACATACATGTTTTTTTTGTTTGTTTATTAAAGCATAGAATAGAATGTGTGGTTAATGTTTCATAGAATACAAAATGTTTACTGTTAAATAATTTCAAAAATTATTTATTTGACTAGTGGTTTGTTCTACAAATAAAGCCTGTTGAATTTGGTGTTGCTTGAAAACGTATATTCATGATTCAATAATGAAGTTGAATAAATCATTAGCATAAAAATGCTTTTATTTCCTGTAGCATAGTTCTATTCTAATGTCTGTATCGTAGTATGTAATTCAAAAAGATTGTGAGACAGACTTTGAATTTATACTAACATGAAGAATGTGATTAAGCGTGTTTTCTATAAAATTTGTAATCTTTTGTTTTATATAATTACTCTGGTTATCAATCATTTTAGTATGATTGATTTTTTCACTGTTAATATACATACCTAGAAGATACTTTATTAGTTCCCTAATCTCCTATGTCTTTATATATGTATGTGGATACTAAATCACGCAATACTTGTGTGACAATTTCAAACTGATTTTATAAAAGCCAAAGTTTTGATTGTTTAGGCCTTTAGAAATACCCAGCTTGAAACCTAAATATTCATATAGCCTTCATTGATTAATTTCACAACTCGAAAGCATAAAATTAATGATGTATGACAGTGACTGTTATGTAAATTTAATATATTTCCACGATGGTTTTACATATTACCTATATGGTTAATTCATATTTAACGAAATGACTTTATTTTTGTACACTGATATATTTCATGTGTAATAATGCGTCTCTTTATACTTATATATTTTTATCATATATCATTAAAAAAAATTTTCATTGTAAATATTTATTTTTACTTTTACTCCACGTAAGACGCGGATCCTATCCTATTATACAGATAAAGTGCACGGTTATGTATTATGAATTGTACTCTTGAAAACACGTATCATTAATAAAATGACCGCTCATAGTGGATCAGACATTGGTCGATTTGTAATCATATGCTTAAAGTGATTTAAGAAACCTCATATAATTTTTAATATTATATAACTATCAAAATAACACCAATTGTGTATCTGAATAGTTATTTTATATGTGCATTCTTTAGCCTTTCAAACATAATTATTCAGAAATATAATTACAATAACTCAAATATCTTTGTATAAAAACCCAAATAACTATTATTATATGTGGAGTTTCAAAAAAAAAAAAAAAAATTCTTATATATGCATGTATTATATAGATTGGATGGTCTGGATAAAAAATGTACATACCTAAAAATTTACTTAAAATTATCAAAGTAAAAGATAATAATTTTTAAGAGGCCAAAACAGTTTTAGTAAGTGAAAAACTTCGAAACAAATTATAATATAGCACTGCAATGTTACGATTATAGAAGTTTTTTCACATAAGCTTACTAATTTTAGATCATTTTTTTCTTTAAAGTTTGATATGTTCTATTGTGGATCTCTCTCCCCATTTTATATAGGTGTCGGGGTTTTACATTTTTGTCTATGTGGATATTTTTTTAATTAAATAACATTTGGTACATTAATTTATTTTCTTTATATATTTCTTTTGATTGAAGATATATAAAACAAAATATTTATCACCAAATTTAGAGACATAATTAAACAAGGTTTTTTAAAAATTATTCAATTGATGGAAATGGTTTACTTTCATTCAGGACATTGTGTTTGATATTAGATATTTTATTTTTAACGTGTACTTTATTACTTTCCATTTCTTTTGATTCCTTTTCTTCTTTGAATATATGGTTCATGAATTGGTTACAACTTTTTACTCAGAGAATAATTATTATCTGTTACCTACCATTTATACGCCTCATAGCATAATATAAATAGACACAAGACATATACAAATTTCGAAACATTGCCATTAAGCATATACATCGAGTTTAAATTCTAAAATACGTCACAGTATCGAAGACAACATTGCTCATTGTTTTCCTCGCACTCCTCTCATGTTCGTCTCTCTCTCTCTCTCTCTCTCTCTCTCTCTCTCTCTCTCTCTCTCTCTCTCTCTCTCTCTCTCTCTCTCTCTCACTCTCCCTCTCTCTCTATATTATATATATATATATATATATATATGTGATGCCTAATTAGTTCGAAATTTGGAAAGAAACTGCATATACTAAATTCTGTTTTTATAGGTGTATGTATATTAAATACAAGGGAACTTAAGAAACATGGTTCATATGTGCAAGAGTGTGTTGGAGCATCATGTCAAGAAAATCTAGCCAAACCAAATCAATATTTTGGGGTTTGCTTTGAGGATATTGATTGCAAAAATAGTTGTTTTGACTCATGCAAATTTCTAAAATGCACTAGTCACATATGCGACTGCAAAAATTGTTAGAAATCATTCTATTCAATTTGTTATTTTTTTAGTTTTTATGTCTTTTAGTAGACACAGTTATAAAATTATTTTTGATCATTAGTTTACTTCTAGACAATAATGTGTGATATGATTCATGAAATTTGATATTTCCCAATTTACTTTTGCTTCTTTTAAAAAAAAAATTTTGTTTGTTTTAAAGATATTGCATAGAGGTAAGGTGCATATATTTTGGAAATCCAAACTAACCATACTTATTATACTTTAGTAAAAGATCATCAGATAATTACATTTCATGCACAAATTTCACTTGTATTAACAAGATTGATAATTTCAAGTATCCAAAAAATCCAGATGGTTGTCGTTATGTATTTTTTACATTGGATGATCTGATCCACAGTTGGGTTGGGTTTTCATATGATAAAAGAGAATGATTTGGGTTGGGTTTTCAGATGATAAAAGAGCTAAGTCTTGGGTGAATGATCGGAAATCAATGAGTATGAGCCAAACATCTATTCAAGGAACAAATCGCAGCAAGTCTTAAACCCGAACAACAAGACAAGATTGATTCACTCTCGTGGCATCCATCCTTTTATCATGCATTCCTAATATCTAAAATGTTGTTTGAATCAGAGAAAGATGATAAACATTAAGATCGGATTCTATAA
Organism: Eruca vesicaria subsp. sativa; assembly: GCA_932364175.1. Taxonomy (NCBI): domain Eukaryota; kingdom Viridiplantae; phylum Streptophyta; class Magnoliopsida; order Brassicales; family Brassicaceae; genus Eruca; species Eruca vesicaria. The sequence continues at coordinate 4,684 of CAKOAT010392377.1, forward strand.
GTTCACAATTTTCCCTAACATCTACTTTTGCTGGTTAGGGACAAATCGTCCATTCATGTTATTTCTAGCAACCTAAAACACTTTTGGTGAATAAATTAAACCTAGAATCAGGCACTAAATAGCTAGTTTAATGCAGGCAGTAAGTTCAACAATGAATGGAGACAATCAAAACATAAATCCTTATTTGTGTTTAGCTCATGAATCTATGATCTCCTAGCACCCTAGACTAAGAAAATTAACTACTCAGCCATGAACAGAGAAATCACAGAGAATAGAGATAAATAAAACATGTCTGAATCAATAAAATAATAAGCAAGAGGTTTTAGAAATCTTCTCCAAAGGTTGTAGAGATTCTTCTCCCTCAAAGATACAAAGTATTGAAATCAAAAATCTTCAAAAGCTCAAATATGGTTTCTGGTGTAAAAAGTAGCGTAGAATATAACAGAAAAGAGGAAAATAATATATATGGAGGCTGCTGGCGGCTGGGAGAGAAAAATAGGAGAATTAGGGAAAATTCCGAAATATATTGTAATTTCCTTAAAAATCTCTGTTGCGGGAGCAGGCACTTCAGGCTGTTCCGCTAGGCTGCTCCGCACGGAAATCTCTAATTTTTACTCTTTTCTGCCTCTTTCACTCCACCTGGTCCATCTCTTATTCAATGCAACTCCAGACCTGTAATGACTTAAAAAGGACTAAAAGGACTCGATAAAGACTCAAAAACACTTTAGAAAACATTGTTAGAATATGCTAAAAACACCATATATCAATAATATAAATAGACACAAGACATATACAAATCTCGAAACATTGCCATAAAGCATATACATCGAGTTTAAATTCTAAAAGACATGACAGTATCAAAGACAACATTGCTCATTGTTCTCGTCGCACTCTTCTCATGTTCGTCTCTCTCTCTCTATGTGACTAGCTTGAATTCCACCTTTGGTCGCGAGAAAATTCAAGAATAGAAGACCCATCCAAAGTTTGATTCCATTTACAAGCTTCACTCTCACTTTACACCTTTGTTTTCATCAAAAATTCCATTAGTCCTGCCGGATATGCAAAACCACCAAGTAGTTTGACTCAATTCATTATCAGCCTTTGTCAAAATGCTTGCATATAATAAACTTCCATTCTTCTTAAGTTGTAATAAATTGAAACACGAACTTGCAAAGATCATCTTCATCTGCTCAGACTTGCCTTTTTACAGAGAAACAAAGATTGATATCTCTGAAGATGAAGGTTGAGGATGACCAACATGAAGAAATAAAACTCAAAAAGATAGTCATGATAAGGTTTTGTGAGAGAATAAGTTACAAACCGATCGAGAAAGATTGGAACATTATTACTTTCAAAGCAAAACTGGAGAAAAAAATATGAAAAACAGGAAGGACTACCTTGAATAGCCTGAAAAACACACAATAAAAACTCACCTAGCAAAGAGAAATCGGACAATGCGTGAAACTAACTATCTAAAGATTGAAACTTATTATAAACACAAAAGAAATAAAAAAAAGATTTATGGCCGACGACAGAAAAGCCACTGGCCACAAGAATTTAATCTTCTTTGAGAGTTTGAAGAGAGAAGTTAGAGAAATTGGAGAGAGAAAGAGATTTGGTTTCTGCATGACCACAAGCCTAGAATGGATAGTTGGAAAATGTCTTCTTATTTATTAACAAACTAGGATAAAACATTGCACAGAATAAATTTATATAAAAATTACTTAAAATAAATCTATATTATTGATTAAATTAATATTTTGATCTTTAAACAATTCTTTTAATTTTTTGTTAATTACATAATTTGTTTACTGATGGGCTGATCTCATTTTTAAGAATGTTTTAGGTCAAAACATCACTTACCGCAAAGAACTTAACGTTTAGGTCAAAAATTCTAGGGTCTATTTGGTTACAATGAAACTATGTCAGCTCGGTTTTATATAATGATTTAGCAATTTAAAAATTAATTATGGTTATGAGAAGTTTACATTCACGTGTCAATTATATATATCTGCAATATTTTTTTCTTTTTGTTTCTTTTTTCATTTTGGTTATTGCTCGATATAAATATTGATTTTGAAGTTTATTCTCATTTCGTTTGTTTGTTTTGGTCTAAGATTTAGAAAATACTTAAGATTTAAAATAATTAAAGAGATACATACTTAGGTTAAGATCTGCACTTTTTTGCATAATAAGTATTTTATATTTATTATTTATTTTATCTTTTTCTGCATATTATGAAATAATAAAATAATAATTATATATATTAAATAACTAAGAAATCAGTTACTATTATGTAATAAATTAGCGTGTGCATATAAACTAACGTCACTCTTGTTTATTCGCAATTAGGGTAAATAAATCAAAATAATCAATCTTATTTATCATATATGATATATAATTAAATCTAAATGATATTAATATAGATACGTAGCACACTTTTAATATGGATATCTATTAAATGAGTTTTCTACTCATATGATTTTATGATTATTTAACAAAAATTTACACCAACGAATTTGTTTTAATGTGAGATGTTTAGTAGTTTCAATAATTTATAATCATTTAAAAAAACAATGACAGATTTTAAAATTAAAATATTAACTTTTCAATGTATGCTCAATGCAAATATTTAAATATAAGTATGTATTTCCATAGGATGTATAGTTTAATTTAAACGATATATATATATATATATATATATATATATATATATATATATAAACATAAAACATATTAATATAAAATTAGTTTTTCATATGGTCTTATAATAATTGTATCGTAATATAGAAAAAAATTTAAAACTTAATCATAAAAGCTTATGTGTGACTTTTAAAAGTTTTAGTAATTTATACTCGTTTTAAAAAAATCAAAATACAACATAAAAAAGTCTAGATTTTTATTATATTATTAATATAATTGTTTAATTTATTTTAATAATAAAGAAATAAAAAAGGATAAAAAGTATAAAAATTGTTATCAAATCTTTATTGTTTAAAATCATTAATTGTCATATATATATATATATATATATATATATATATATATATATATATATATATATATTAATCACATTAGGTAATTTCTAAGGTTTTTTTTAAGGAAAGGCTGCGGAACAATAAATATTTGATATATGCGACCAACTATAGTCTGCGGAATATTATATTGCTAGAGAATAGACTATACTTTATATAATGTGATCTAAAATCATTCTAAACTGAATTAGAAGGCATAGAGAATTGCCACTTAGGATGCTGTTATTTTTTAATTAATACAAATTTAAGGTTACTTATTTTTAAATGTTTCTCAATTAATATATAGGGGATGTCTTCTTTTGCTTTTCCCTTCTTTTTTGTGTGTTTTAGTTTTTTTTTTTTTTTTTTTTGACGTCAAACGGCTGTTCTATTGCTCAAACGACTTGAGGTGGTCTGGGTAACCAGACCGGAACAGAACAACCAACAAACACAAGCTTACGATAAAAAGACCTAGCTAACTTAGCTAAAGAATCAGAAGCGCCATTCTGAAGCCTGGGAACATAATAGATCTTGAAGTCCGGAAAGCAGATCTTCAGTGTCATCACTTTTTCCAACTCTGTTGAGAAACTAGGCCATGCCTGAGGATTCCTGAGCATTTCGATCATCTCCTTGCAATCAGTTCCAAAGCTCTGACATGGCGAATGTTGAAGCATATTCTCCATTGCCCACCGCAGTGCTTCCAACTCTGAATGCAACGCCGATTCCACTCGATCAAAATTACGCACCCCCAGTAACTGACTATTTCCAGAGGTATCAGTCAAGACCCACCCACATCCACTGAATAAGTCCGTTGAAGTCCAAGATCCATCCACCATGCAGAGGTTTCCCAAGCTTAGGGCCTGGTCTCCACCTATTCCATCCCCAAGAGGGGACGGAACTTCCTGCTCATTTGCTTGGAACCATGCTTGGCATTCACTCTCTGCGTAGCGCGCCACTTCCAATGGATCCCTATCAATGCCTCTGAATAACTTGTCATTCCTAGCCTTCCAAATGTACCAGATTAGCCAAGGATAAGGATCCCTATCCAATTCCGGTTCCATTATCGCATTTTGCCTCCAGAACAGATAGTCCATATTCGCATATGTGCTCTGAACTGGAAACATAACTGGATTGGTAGGCGTAGACGATAGCGCCCAGATCTGTAAAGCAGGTGGACATTCGAAAATTTCATGTGCGATTGTCTCCTCTGGCTCCCCACATCGAGGACAGTGATTGTCACATCTCATATGCCGGTAGTTTAAAATGCTTGTGACAGCTACATGTCCTGTAATCACCTGCCACATAAGATGACAAATCTTTTGGGGAGCCCTGACCTTCCACACATGTGCCTGAAGCTTTTTGATACTAGGTTCACATACTTCATTTTCCTCTTCCTTCCTCAAGATATTTCGTGCCACCCAGTATCCAGATTTAACCGTATACTGTCCAGACCTTGTATAGCTCCAGCAGAACGTATCCCGTCGGTGTGTGGAACTAATAGCCATGCTCTTTATGAGTGGAATGTCCTCCGCAATAATATAGTCCTGCATTCGTCTTTCATCCCAAGTTTTCGTTGTTTGGTTAATCAAGTCGCTCACACGCATATTCGGGTGCATAACCGGTGCCAAAGGGAATGCCGGTCTCGCAGGTACAGTAGGAATCCAAGGATCTTCCCAAGCTTTAACCTCATCCTCCGAATGAATTTTTTGTCTAATTCCTAACAGTAGCAATTCTCTTCCAGCCGATATGCTTGTCCAAACATATGAGGGACTGCTAGTATTGATCTGACGCAAAGGCGTACTCAATCTGTAATATCGACCTCTTAAGACGCGAGCAACCAGAGAATCCGGGTTTTGTACCAGTCGCCATAATTGTTTTGCCAGTAACGCCAGGTTAAACTCATGAATCATCCTAAATCCAATACCGCCTTCCTCCCTGGGTAAGCATAATTTGTCCCAAGTTGCCCAATGAATGCCCCTTTTTGGTGGATTAGAGCTCCACCAGAACTGTGCAATGGCACTAGCTAGATTCTCACAAATCTCCAAAGGGAGAAGGAAACAAGACATTACATACGTCGGAAGCGCAAGCAAGATTGATTTGATCATAACTTCTTTCCCGCCTTTAGAAAGCCATCTTCCAGTCCATCCATTTACTCGATTTCTCAGCTTGTCCTTAAGGAAAGCAAAGAGCTTACATTTGGACCCACTGATATCCTCTGGTATACCCAGATATGTGCCCATTCCGCCTTCACTTTGGATCCCAAGTGTGTCTTTGAGATCTTGTCTCACATCCTGTCCTATTCTTTTACCAAAGAGTAAAGAAGACTTCTCAAAATTAATGCATTGTCCTGAAGCTTGTCCATAAGTCTTGACCACTTTCATTACTTCTTCACATTCACGGGGCTCGGCCTTACAGAAAAACAGACTATCATCAGCAAAGAGAAGGTGAGATACCGAGGGACATGCACGCGTAATGCGCATCCCCGTTATCTTCCCTTGATTCTCTGCGTGATTTAGAAGGCTAACGAGCGCTTCCGTGCACAGAATAAAAATGAAAGGGGACAGAGGATCTCCTTGTCGTAAACCTCTCTCCGGGACAATATTCCCTCTTGGCTGTCCATTCATAAGGACCTTATATTTAACTGAAGTTACACATCTCATTATCATAGTTATCCAAACTTCAGAAAAGCCCATCTTCCTCATGGTTGCCTCGATGAAGGACCATTCCATTCGATCATAAGCCTTGCTCATATCTGTTTTGATAGCCATCCTCTTGTTTCGGCCACTCGGTTTCGTTCGTAGAGCATGGAACAACTCCTGAGCTATCATAATATTATCAGATATCTGTCTCCCAGCAACAAAGGCTGACTGGGTTTCTGAGATCCTATCTGGTAGAAACTTCTTTAATCTCTGGCATAAGACATTAGAGATAATCTTGTAGCTAACATTACATAAGCTAATAGGACGTAACTGACTCATCTGATTTGACTTCTCCACTTTAGGAATGAGGCATATATTGGTTTCATTTAGGCCAGATGGCACCGTTCCCTCGAAAAGGAATTGATTAACCATAAGAGTTAAATCATCCTTAACAATATCCCAGAATTTCTGGTAGAACAACGCCGTCATTCCATCCGGTCCTGGAGCTTTCTCTGGGTGCATTGCAAAAAGCGCTAATTTAACTTCCCACTCAGTGACCGGAGCTGTTAAAGTCGCATTATCTGTTGAGGTATGTGGGAGTCGATTTCACCCTACTGTCAATAAATCGTAAAAAAGGAAACTTCGGGAAAACCCTAAGTTTCCAGAGGAACCGGCTATCTGCGAGAACCGCACAACAAAGATTAAGATGACAAAAATACTTAGAATAAAAACGAAAATAAGAGAGATTGAAAGCAAGGAGGTTCTTATTCCGAATCTGCGTTGAACTGGTA